>VXAU01005000.1:0-182155 GCA_013399695.1 Formicarius rufipectus | reverse complement strand
CCGCCCCCGGCCCGCGGAAGGGGCCAGACGCAGTTAATCTCCGCGCTGGCGGGCCGGGGGAGGGACCCCGGGGTGCCCCCCGCTGCCCGGGGACGAGGAGGAGGAGGAGGAGGAAGGCTCTTTCCAGGAGGCTCCCACCGCAAGCGGCCGGTGCCCGAAAGGCTTATCGGCTTCCGACGGGACGAGGCGAGGCGGCCGCGCATCCCCGGCACCACGGACCTGCCCGCCCGGTCCCGCCGAGCCCCCCGGGCTCCGCCGCCCCNGGGACCAGGAGGAGGGACCCGCTATTGACCGGGGAGAGGGGCAGCCCCTACCTCGGGGTGGGGGGGACGTGGGACCGAACCAGCGAGCGCCGTGTTTACCCTGCGATTGCTCTGAACCCCGATCTTAATCACAGCATGAGAAACCAAAACAGTTTAAAGCGTGAGTCAGCACGCGTTTTTGTTCACGCGTTCTGCTCCGAGCCCACGGATGGGTCTGGGAGCGAGCGGCGACCGCGCCGGCACCATCGCCCGCACTGGGGGCTGTTCCCGCACACGCGCCCGCAGCGCCGCCAGCGCGGGGCTGAGCGCCGGGCTCCACGCTCCCGTCAGGAATAACCCAGGGCTCCTTCAGGGCTCGGCCGAGCCTTTTGTTCGCAATCCTGTCTATCGAACGTGCGCTTCAGGCTCCCAAAACAGCCAGGCACGCGATTGCCAACACAAATACCAAGAGTTATTAAGGAATAAAAGATACTACAGGGGACCAGCGCCAGCCCCGCCACGAGTGACACCCTCTCGGCGGAGTCCCCAGGTGCTGACGGGTTTATCCTCCCCTGCCTGTCTGATCCAAGTTTAGCTGGAAATCCCCCGGCGATGGCTGAGCCCTCCCGGCCGCACTGACACGGGAACCCGCGGGCTGGCGGTGCCGGGGGCACCGGCAGGTCCTCGCTGCCCCCGGCAGCATCCACCGCCTCCTCCCGCAGCCCCGCGCGTCGCTGCCCGAGCAATGACACAAAACCCCACGGAGCGTCCCCCGCCGCCGTGCCCGGGACCGCACCGCAAATCACCCTCTTCACCACCATTTTAAAGCCCACGGACCCCCTCCCTCCTCTCCGTGGTCCGATCTCAGTTCTCACCAGAAAGGAGGACGAAATTTCCCCCTTAAGTTTCTGTCCCCTTGCCTCCGGTGGCCCCGGCACACGGGACCCGCAGGCAGAGCTAGCCCAAGGTGGGCACTTCTTGAACCGCCCCTGCAAACTTTCCAACCCGACTGCGGCCGTGCCGAGCTCGGCGAGCAACTATTCCGAGGGTGTTTAAGTGCTTTTAAACCAGCTCCTACTTTCTAAGCCCATATCGATTTCAAATGTTACTTACTGGAATATGTGGCTCCATCCGTGGTGCTTCTACCCGCTGGGAAACCAGCAGCATCTTGGACTGGGGATCAACCGGCTTTTAGATCCACTTTGGCTGTATTGAGCAAACCCAGCGCCGCAGAGGACTCGCAGCCTGTTTTCTCCTTTTAGGTTCCAGACAAGTTCATCCTGGCGTTGCAGTTTGCTAATGATTCACTGTCTGTCTCGATCTGCTCACTACATTTCCATCAACCCACAGCTTCCTCACTTAGAAGGTGGAGTTTGTGGGGTTTAAGTTACTGATAGGCATATCTAAGTGCTGTGTCACTCAAAGAGGAGGAGACACACACACACTCACACACACAGACCGCACACTCACACACACACACGGACGGCTCCAGGCTTAAAGGGGAAGTAACACTTTCTTCTCTACACAAACTGGACACCTCACAGATCCAAGGATTTTGCTTTTTTTCCTCTGTGCACGGAGGCAAAAGTTATCCAGCCTGTGGTCCGAATTTTAACACACAAAAAGCTGCTTAGACTGTTTAGTGCCTTCCTGGCAGAGCTTCAAGTTCATTTAATACCAACCAAGTTGGGTAGGTCAGAAAGGTGCGGGCAATTAGTTTTTTCCCCCTTCCAAATCAAAGTGCACAAATCACTGAAAAGAGAACGTGAAATACGAAGTGTAATGGTTTGAGTTCTTCTTAGAGAATGTAGCTTCCTGTCCTGTTATGCCATATAATATGTTATTCAGCACTTAATGCTCACAAAAGGGTTAAACTCATCTTACATAGGTGAACCCAGGTTACCAAGAAGGAAACAGTAGAGTTGTTTCATTTTTACCTTTGTGCTATGTACATGTATTTTTGAAGACAAATACAGTTCTGAATAGGGAGGTCCCATAAAGCCACACAGCTACCATATGACTATAAATGTTCTTGTTACAATCTGCAATCTGTGAATATTAATTATGATAGACCAACTGAAAAGTGAGAACCTCTTCTTGGGACTGTGCAGAAAGAACTGGGAAGAGCAAGCTGCAGGCAGCCAGGAGAGCACATTGGGTCTACTAATAGCTGGTGCAATTTAATTTTATTACCTTGCTAAATCAGTACATTTGTCACTCCTGATAAGTCAGAGATGCTAGAAACCCTGTCCCAGGTCTGGATGAGATGTGGAAGACTTACTACCATTTGTAGTAAACTGACAAATTTCTTAAATCATTCCTGAAATAGTAATATTAGTAACCTATCTATATAACATTATGAAGAAATTTTACTACAACTCCTTTACTGTAGCCAAATATATAAAAATAGAGCCAGATCCTGGCCTCACTTGCCTGAAAGTTTTCTGGACAGCAATCATCTTCAACTTGCAGTAAACTTATAGACCACCAAACTAATCTTTGTACCCTGAGTTAATAAATATTGACAATATCAGTTCATCAACAGAGAAACATTGGTTTTCAGCTTTGCTGAAGCCCGTGCCTTGCTTGTGACAAGCTGTAACAATGGGTCCTTCCCTGATCAGTATTTGTGATACTTCAGTTTACACTGTTCGAAAGCTACTTGGTTTGCTTTTCTACTGCTTTTTCATTCTACATTATTTAAAATTACTTTGATATATTTTGTCAATTGAAAAAAAAAAAAAAAAAGCAAAAATAATAAACTTGTGTGGGTGTAAACACCCTGAATTCAACCCTATGACAGCTGGATCTCAAAAAGTTTCAGTGTCCAAGGAGGGGGGGGCTGTATCTACAACTGATGTTTGGGTTTGCTGGACTGCCCAGATCAAATCTATAAACCTACCTGAGGTGCTAAGGCTCAAGCACAGCATTAAGGCATCAGCATGGGATTGAAAAGACTGAGCAGGAGTCACCTAAAATGAGCAGGGTCAGGGAAGACACATCTTCATCATGAAATGAAGCTCCGCCTTCAAGGAGGTGCCACTGTCTGCCCAGTGTGCAATGTTGGAAACTCTCCCCTTAAGATACATGGGTGCATAAGAACTTCCATCTTTCTGTCTGGGGTGTTTTGGACAAAAATACACATGTATGAAATGTGCGATGCACAGGGACTCCCACACTCTGAAGCTGGACCTATTGACAACACCATGAGCAGATGGTGAAGAGCGGGTCCATGTCAGTTTTTCTGCGCAGCACCTACAGCGCACACCAGTCATGGTCCAGAAATTTTGTCATTTATGACTCTTTCCAGACATCTGAAGTTTCTGACAGATGACAATAATCCCTAAGAACTGTCATTTGCTTTAATCACTTCAAAAAATTAGATCAAAGGCCTTCCCCAAAAGGAAGATGACATGAGTAGGGTGTATAGGAGTCCTGTCCATTTCTGCTTATGCAGCAGGAACGATGCTGCTGCCTTTAGTTGCCAAGGGGATCTGCTTGCCAGGTAGTGGTTTGTGTTCTCCTCTCTAAAATGGGGTGTGCACTCAGAGGGAAGTCAAATTGAGTCAAGCACTTCACCAGTTAGTCCACAGCAGAACCGTGGCAATGTTTTCTTTTCTGAACCTGCTGGTTTGAGCTGTGCAGGGCCTGGGGGTCTGGATTTCACTCTGTGAGCCTGGTGCCAAGTGTCCCCATCCTGCCAAGCCTGGTGCACTGGGCTGATTGAGCAAAGCTGTACAGTACATGCTGGGATGCTCAACAGTGGCACAAGGACAGGTTTGGGTGTACATGGAAGCCTAATTCCAGGCAATGGGAGCATTTAACAAATCCCTCACAGAGATCACTCATTTTCAGTGACGCGTAATGGCCAAACAGGGGATTTCAGGGCTGCAATTCTGGTCTTTGGTGATTAAATTATGACCCCTTTCTTTAGGGATATTTACTCTAGCTGACCTGGGGGAATCTCTGGCTACTCTGGAATCAATAACAAAACTTTCACTGGCTTCTTCGGGGCAGTATTTTATCTTCCCAGGTTTGGCCTACCCTAAGCAAATTGCAGACTATCTTACTGCTGTGCTCCTGTCTTATTTTGAAAAAGTGAGCTGTAGGGTTTTGTAGATAGGCAATTCTAAGGACATCAAGGCTGTTGTTATGGCCATGAGGCTTGACAGAATATATCCCAGTAAAATGCTTCCCTTGACACTGGGCATCAAACCTGGGCCTGACTGGCTACAATTAATCAAATTATTTATAAATTTTACAGTAGCTTGCCACATTTCATTTAGCATCTTTGGTATCCATAGTAAATACAGTTTGCGTCATTCTCTTATAAAACTAGTGTAATTTCTATCTGAATGGAGATGTCTTAGTCAAAATCCAGAGTCTGAGAGCTGAGAAGTTATAACTTTGTCTGAAAAATAAACTGATGAAAAGAGTGCCTTGAACTATATCTTTTCTGAAGGAAAAAACCTCTAAAATCAAATATCAAAACAAGACAATAAAACCCCACCCCAAAAACATAACAAACCAAAACCCCCTGAACTAGACCAATGCTTTTCCTTTACTCCATGGTTCTGAAAAAGCTTTTTTGTTTTTTTAACCTAAGTAGGTTTGTTAGCTGGGAATCTGCAATGTCCTAACTGCCCAATGTTGGGTTCATCAAGGGAAAAGATCACTACTCAGACACAGTTTTGATGGGTTATGTGAGCAACAGACACTGCCAATGTAAGATGGCCAAAGGCCAGAGAAAAAATGTGCATCTTCAAGGTTGGTGTGAACTAAAAATTCTAAAACTGAGCATCCAGGTAAACATAATGGTGGGACTCCATTCTCCCAAGAGAACCGTGCCCAACTCCCAGCTGGTCTCTGAGTGTTCCTGACATCAGAAAGGACAATAAAGGTCTGAGCAGACAAGGGATGCCCCACAGCACGCGCCTTGGGAAGCAGCAACTGAGCAGCACAAGGATTCACTGCAGATTCACAAACGTGCCAGTGACTCAGAACCAGATGGATGGAAAGGACATGATGCTTTCTCCTTACATGTTTGTAACCTGAAATCAAGTGAAGTCAGTGGCTTCGGCTTGATGGACCTTCAGTTGGACCGGTCAGTACTGCATTTCTTATGCTAAATCCAATTAGCCATTCAGCTCATTTAGTATCTTGTCTCTGACCACAGGCCTAGCTGATGCTGCAGAAGATAGAAAAGAAACCTTTGCTCAACAACTGCAGGACAAATTGCAGGTAGTGGTCCAAATTTCTTATTAAGCACAGCCAATCTGTGACTGGCTGATGGTCAGAACCAGGAAGGCTCATGTCCTTTTGGTACTTCCCCACAGGACACTGTAATACATTGGGGATGAAATTACTAATGCATGCAAAATTTCAATTCATATCTGAAACCCATGACACAGATCAGTAACATCATGTGTTGAGTACAACAGCATTTCAGGTCATTTCTCAATGTGTTTAATTGCATGCTCTTTTTCACAGAATCAAGCCAATCTATGATGCTGTGTTCTCTGTTGGAAGGGACCTTAAAAACCAACTACTTCCAATCCCCTGCCATGGGGTTCACTCAACCAGGTTGCTCAGAGCCCCATCAAACCTGGCCTTGAACACCTCCAGGTGTGGGGCAGCTGCAGCTTCTCTGGACAACCTGTGCCAGGGCCTCACCACCCCCATAGTGAAGATTTTCTTCCTAGTAGCTAATCTAAATATACTCTCTTCCAGTTTCTCTCTTTTCAGTTCTATCACTATGTGATTTTTTTTTTTTTTCCTACTAGAAGTATGCAGGAAACACATGAAAATAGATAAACTGCATCAATAAACAATTCTAATTTCCTCAGTAATGCTTACTACATTAAGTAATTTTGTAAGTCATATAGAAAAACATCTATAATTTATATTTTCTAATCAACTCTTTTTTTAAAGAAATATGACTTTTAGGAAAATAAGCTTCAAGAAAATAAGTGTTTGTAGCAGTGAACTAAAAGGTTTCAGCATGACTTTCATTTGACACAGAAGAACACAGCTGATCAACTTTTCCTTCAATAAGTCATTATTTACATGAATTTCCATGGAACAGTGTATAGGTAAAATCATCAAAGGATGGACTGCCATGCTATCATTTCAGTGAGTTCATGAAGTAGTTTAGAAAATTATACAGAGTGGATTAAATCTTTGTCTTTTGTACAGAAGAACAGAAAATCTAATCTAGACTCTAACTCTGCTTAGGAGTTAAGACACGACAACTCTATGAGTAATTTCTTCATATTGTCAGAGAGGTACATAGCATGAAAGGGGTATCCTCTACGAAAGTACAGGAGTACAGGTTAAAATCAAGTTGTTAATGTCTGCTTGGTTGCCAAATGCTTGTTCCAAATTGATCTCCTTTCAACTTAAATTTTAAACTCAGAAATCAATTATTTGCATAGCTCAGATACACTTTAATCACATGCTTAACGTTATGTATGAGTCCCAGAAGTGGAAGGGATTACCTGAGTGCTGAGGTAAACACACAGATGCTCAAGACTTGCTTGCGTGAGGCAAAACCCCAGCTCTATTGACATCCCAAACTCAAGACCATTACTCAGAATCTTTTCATATAAACATAAGTATGTTGATCTCATTCAGACATTCCACTTTCACTTGAGTCAAATCTGGCCTGCGGGATTTAGCTGTGCAATATTTCACCTCTCATTCCTCTCCTTGCAATCAGACCATATAGAAAACTGCAAAGTGTTCTGACTGCAGATCCCCACCGTGACTGAGTCTAGGAAACAGTGCTAAAAGAACATCAAATACCTGGTACAGCTTTGTCAAGGCCAAAACCTTCTATAGAGAATTATGACCAACATGTTTAACTGTTCAGCCTGGAGAAGACGAGACTCCAGGGTGACCTTACAGCACCTTCCAGTACATAAAATGGCCTAGAAGAAAGATGGAGACAAACCTCTTAGCAGAGGCTGTTGCAATAGGCCAGAGGGTGATTGCTTTAAACTAAAAGAGAGTCGACTTAGATGTTTGGAAGAAGATTTTTACTTATGAGGATAGTGAAACAGTGAAAGGGTGCCCAGAGAGGTGGTTGATGCCCCATCCCTGGAAACTGTCATGGTCAGGTTGGACAGGGCTCTGAGCAACCTGATATAGTTGAACATGTCCTGTCTCATTGTAGGAGGGTTAGGGCAGATGATGTTTAAAGGTCCCTTCCAATCCAAACCATTCTGTGATTCCATGAACTATTTTTGTAGGAGACTTACGGACATTTCAATTCTGACCATCTTGCAGCTAATAAAATTTTCCATTAAAAGCTCAGAAGATGATACAAGCGAACATAATACCGCAGTTAATAGCTCTATTGTTAGCAACAATACATTGAAATGTTTGCTAATTAATGACATTTCTCCAGTGCTGACTTGTGCACAAAACATCTTCCCCCCTCCAGTTGTGTGGCTGCTGCTGGCTTTGCCCAGCGAGCACAGCCTGTGTGCTGGGCTGCATGTGCATGGGATGGCAGGGCCGAGCATTTCAGTTACTGCTAAGAATAAAAGCCATCACACACTGAACCCAAAGGTACCTGCAAGCCCATAGGCATTGTATAAATGAGCCCGTGTGAGCGATGCCTGTTGCTTACCCAGGAGATGCCTTTTCTCCCAGTGTTACGCTCAGCAGTGTTCTCACATTTGTCAGCTGCTGCAGAGCTCCAGCAGCCAAATGGGCACAAAACCAGCTTCCACAGCCCAAGGAAGGGACATTAGATCAAGGAGCAAACAGTGGCAGGAATCACTTGCCAAATTTCCAAGCTAATGATAGTTTTGGGTAATAAGACAATTATTTGACTCCTGTACCTGATTGCAAGTAGGAACATCACTCAGAAGATGTAACAACATCAACAAGGTTTAGTAATAATTCTAGCCTTGCTCTTTCTCACTGCCGGATCACACAGTTCATACACTTATGCAGTGATCAGGGACATATGGACCTGCCTCAGCTCTTCTTAGAAGTCAACAAAAAGGCAGAATCTCATCCATACCTGTTATGTTTCAGATTGCTTTAAATATCTAAGCATGATAAAATGATTCTATATTCATTGTTTTTAAGACAGGATGACAGTTTTTCTTTCCTCAGAAAACACACCTTTCTTATTTTTCCCTTTCATTCCTAAAGCTGTCCTCTCTCTGCTAGAGCTGACACTACTTTTTAAAAGCATTTTCTATTTCATGACTGTCAAACCATTCTTTCCATGCCAGATACATGGCAAAGTTACATATTCTTCAACTCAAAACAATTTACATGAATATTCATAAACTACCTGATGGCAAAATTGGCCCTGAGATTTAAAACCACAAAGCCCACAGAGACAAATGTTACCCTCTTCCCTTTGTCAGAGATCCCTTGAATCATGCTTAGAAATTATACTTTTATGCGGTTGTCAAGAAAATGCAAAACCGATGCATGAAACATTGTATGCTCTGTTTATTAAAGAAGAGTGTCTGTGATGATACAGATATTCAGCCAGACTAGAATGTTGCCAACGTCAGTTTGTGATTTACTAGAAATTATTGATTTCAAATCTTGGTTTCCCAGGGCTACTGAGCATATCCTGTCATATAAATATGCATCTGTTTGCAAGAGGCTGCAGCCTTCTGCAAAAATGTGTGTTGTCTTAACTAGTGTCAGATTTCTTGAGCCAAAAAATAAAGCTTTACTTTCCTCCAGTACAGGAACGAATAGCAACTACTAAGATACATTTTTATGTCCAGTACAGTATCAACAAAAGTATGGCATCCATCTAGAATTATACATTTGGTTATTAAAATTAAAAAGGTGGCACAGTCCTGAGAAATTGCACTGCCCTCCCTCCCCATCCCCCAAATAAACATACATGACAGGTAGCCTCAAACTATTCATATAACTCAAGAAGCAGCTTGAATTTAACTACTTTTAAGTACCAATCTGTTACAAGCCAGTTACAGAACATACAAGAGCAAAAGGATGATGGCTTTGTACATTAGGGTAAATACTTGAACAGCCAGCAATTGTAAGGGCAGAATGAAAGGAGAATACCACTGTGAGCCCTTGGGAACTTGAGCATGTGTGTCCTCTCAGCCTGTCTCCAGTCCTGCTGTTTCTCCTGCCCATCTTCTGTTCCTGGTTACCCAACATATTCCTGCACAGTGTTTTTTTTCATTTTGGCCCTACTACTCCTTAAGACTTTCTCTTGGTCCTTCTGCAGTGCTTACACCTCTAATCCCAGCTACCCGCTCTGCTGCCTTCCCAAGGGAAATACTCCTGGTGGAGACAGGTCTGTCTCTGACCTATTGCTGCAGTTGCCACCATCAGGACATGCCACACAGTACTGTAGACAGCACCTGGCTGCCTGCCCACTGACAGGGCACTTTACAGACCAACAAAAGAGTCCATGAGGTTTTGGACCTTTATAGTTCAGTCATTAGCTTCTTATGAAAGTTTAATGGCATTTGTGGGATTTGGAGAAAGATGCTGACAATTATGCTGCATGCTCTCTTTGGTCCATACCCATCTCAGTGGTCAGAGAATGGGTTTGGGCTTATATTTTTCTCCAAGAAAAAAAAAAAAATCTGTTTTACCATCAGTTTTCTCAAGCCGCTTGTGTGTCATAATGAGTTCTCTGTTTACAAAAATGCAAAATCTTCAGGACTGACAGCGGTGGCAGAAATGACAGATTCAACAGGATTGCATTTTTTTTTGACTTCTCACTTCACCCTCCCTTGTTTATGTACAGTGCAGAATAGATTAACTTTGGGAACAGAAAAACAGAGCACAGCTCTCGCAGGACCAGCCACCTTTGCAGGTGAAGACTGCAAGAGGTACATGAATCAGCTTCCCTCCCTCCCTCCTGCTGTGGCAGGTGCAGTTGGGACAGTCAAAGCATTTCCCTCTCAGAGATGATGATGGTGATCACACCCTGCTTTTCCCTGATCTGCCTTCCAGTTATACCTGTTGCTTTTTGGGGCAGCATCACCTGCAGTTTAGACATTAAATTGTGGGAAGTTGCATCTCGAAATGGGAAAATGCAAAAGATGGAAAGCAGCTTCCAGTTGCAGGGGATGTGCCCTGGCTGATGTCTTCTTCATGCAGGCACTACAGCCCCACAACCAGCACAGTGATCACCACAGGGAAGAATCAGCCCTGCTCAGACAGGAACAGTTTTCAGCCAGCTTGGAAATTAACCCCTGAATTCTTTTTTAGCAGTCTGGTTCTTCCTAAAATATTTGAAAATAACTTATTCCCAGATTATGGAGAAATCTTGCTCTTTCCAGAAAAAGAAAGGAGAGACAAAAGGAAGTACTGCAACTTCCCAAGCCACTTCAGCACTAATAGTGGTATGATCCCAAATCAATGCAGAGGGGCTGACAGCAACAATAAGTGTTAACTGCTGCGCTGAAGGGGCTATTTAACCTGGCTAGGAGAAGTTATTTCTGCCACAGCTATTTGAACAAAACATTTGGCAATTAAATTAATTCAAGCATATCCTCTCTTTTCATGGGAAAAACATGGGGAAAATCCAGGCAGAGAATGAATGGCATGTAGATTAATGAGGAACTGCTCAAAAAGAAAAATACTGGTTTTCCAAAATGTGTTAGTACTACTTTCTGTGGTAGCACCATATGCTAGTTTTCTACATGCTGGTAATCCTGATGTATTTTTATCTTGGCTAGTACCAAGGAGGGAGCTGTGCAAGGCCAAGTTCTTCCCACATATCCAGGTTGAAAGCAATTTACCTTTGCTCTGTGTTGTGAATGTGAACCAAGACAGCCATGCAACTGCTTCAGAACACGTCTTTATTTTCTGGCTGTATCTAAGTGGCTTTTAAATATCATAACACTGCATCTCCTGAGTCTTTGCTGAAGAGTTTTTTCAATGACAGAGCCTGAAGATGCAGGACTTAAAAATCACAAGACTCTGTTTCAATTTAAGGATCAGATCCACTAATTAGATGCAGCAGGAGACTAAATTGTTCACGTTCCAGACAGAGGAGAACAACAAAAAGCCATTCTATGTTAGTAGGGATATATTAACATATATGTAGGACTTAATTTTTCTCTAAGTTGAACAATATTCCTTAATCAGTCCTTTGAAATCACTTTTGAAGGTGGTGGCATCATCCATTATCAGACAGGGAAGAACAGCCATGACCATTCTAGAAAAAAGAACCACCACTAATTCACACTGTTTAATTGGATGGATTTGAAATATCCATAGAACAGGTGACCCTAGCTTGGTGCTAAATTATTGTACTCTTTCCCCTCTATGCAGCAGTCATGCCACTCTAACTCTAGCTGTATTGCCCTCTGGACACTTAACCACAGATCCCGATACAATTTCTGGTGCAATGATTGAGGCTTTGGGGGAGTCAACAGTCTGATGAAAGCAATCACACATTCATAATTCCTCAGGGTTCACACTATTTTGAAGGTTTTGGAAAGATACTGGTATGAACATGTATCACAGTTTCCATAGAGCCTATGGGAAAGTGTTTTCAAGTCAGTTAGACTGGAGTCAGTGGCAATGAAACAGAGCAGCAGGGAGCAGTTTCCTCATTTGAGGTTCATCTGATACAGAACAGCCTGAAGAGATGGGGGAGGAGGCAAGTGCAACCTGGGGTATAATGCCTATGAGAGAAGCAAGGCATGGTATGTCCCAGCAATGCAAGGAGTGCCAAACAACAACTCACAAACAAACAAACAAAAAAAAATTGCCTTTGTCAGGTAGGGATTCTGGGAAGAGAATCCAAGTGTTCCAGGTTGTCTAGTTAGCAATTCATGCCATGCTCATCACCACGGTATGCAACTCCCTGTGACCACACTGCCTCTTGGTAACTTTTAGCCACTCTAAAGATAGGTGTGGTAGCACTTCGGAGTCACTCTGGAAACCAGGAATACACGTTTGGGAGGCATCTTTTATAATTGGCATGGCTGAGCTGCAGCTCTGCCTCAGGCAGAAGGTAGACTGTGTCTCGCTGGGGGTGGTGAAGTGAAATCTCCTCACACAGAAAGAACATGGAGCTGCCTGGAAGTCTGCAGGAAGGGGTTGTGCAGTGAATGTTGTTGTCCAAGTCACCAGTGAAGTTGTAGGAAAACCGAAATCACAAACTACAGCAATCTTTCTGCATTTTGGCAAGATTGGAATCCACAGCTGTTTATAAAAATGTAATTAGTGGCCTGCCAAGCAGTTTGAAGATGTTCCTAGAGCTAGAAAATTGTGATAAACTTATCTTTCTGTGCCTCTGTGTCTTGTGAGTGATTATTCAATCAGTAGGTTGTTGACTGGAAGACTCAGCCAAACAATGATTAGGCTTCTAAACTATTCAATTACCTCTAATGAAGAAGGATCAGAGAAACAACCCTTAAACACCTTAAACAGAGCAGCAGTATTAACAGACAAAATGACTCTCAGGAGAAACCTCCAGACACTTGCCAAGGTTGGCTTTGGAGCCAACTGTGATACAAATGCATAAAATATTAGTTCCTTAATGGTTGTGAAGTGTTGCTCTTTAAAGGTTACTGTCTTCCTGTCCAGACAAGGCTGCAGTGGAATGATGAATGAAGCGATCTATAAATCTGAGAGGTTTTCAAGCACCTGCAACTCCCATTGGGGTTAACAGGAATTTCGGATTGCCAGGACTTGGCCAGTAAAACCCGATTCTGCGTGAGATTAAGAACCCACAGGGCCATTGGCTTCCCCAGCCCCAATGTTTACCTGATGGAGTACTTTGAATGAGGCCTCCAAAAATGCTGGTTATTTGGATGCACGTTTGTGATGGGAAACTTGATCTCTAAAGCACAGGGAACCACGTATCTGTGCCAGAGAGTTAGGCTGCCTGGAAGTGGAATTGGGAAGAAATCTACCTGTGGCTGGACAAGAAGCATCGCGATCCCTGCAAAAAGTGCAAGACAGGATTCTGCTTCTGATGGAATTTCTCTCTCTTCTCCATTACAAGTCTCGCCATATACAAAGAGCTGACTTGTTATTGCAGCTCAAAGGAATGAATGAGCTCAAAAGAATGTGGAGAGGAGAGAATGCTACAATTCCACTGGGAAGAGCTGCTTCTTTTTCTTTAACTTTTCCATTCAGTTAATATTTTACCGTGGCCTTGGAGCGCAGTCTCATCAGCATGCCTCGGTCCCGCTGTAACACCGGACAGTCAGCTGAAGCGTAAACACTGCACCTGCCTGTAGCTGTCTACAAGCGTTGTGTGTGTCTGCATTTTTGAAAGTATCTCACGGTTTTGTTTCCTGTGAATGTGCATTCAGCCCTGCACACTCACGAAATGCTTAGCTGGGTTTGGGAGCGTGTACATAGCGGGCCACGGCTGGGGGATGGGGCAGAGGAAGAAAGAGGGGGCTGGAAGGCAGCCTGAGAACTGATACCATGCTAATGTGAAACCTCTTTGCGAGGGGAACAACATTTCCAGGTTTTGGCTTAAAGATTCTCAAACCCTCCAGCAGCTTTAGAAACTTGAACATGTCCTAGGCTCAGCTCTGCATGGACACAACGCTGGAGAGGAGCCTCCATTTAAAATGGTGCCAAGTGCTCTGACAGCTTCTGAAATTCCAGGATCAGGCCCTAAAAATAACAACACATTTGACCCAACATAGCCAGCAGAGCCACAGGAGATGACAGGCTGCACAACACAGTTTTAAGCCTGCTTTCCTAAACTGCAAACCCATTAAATATTTAGGTGGCCATATGCAAATCATTTAAATTCTGTTTCTCAGAAGCACACCATGGTGTACAGATGTGCTTTGTGCTGAGATCCTCATCCTAAGCTTTCAGCAATTATTTATTTTAAACCAGTAAAAGATTTAATTAATGGCTAATTCTGATCTACCTTTTTTTAAGGGTATTTATATATGAGGGAGGGGAGGAAGAAGCAGAAGTGCAAAGACCTGTGTTTCTTTCAGAGCAAACTAACGTAGAAGAAAACACATTTTTGTGACCGTACCAAAGAAAACCCCAGGGCTGCTCAGATATTTTCAACTCCTTCCACGGGTAACAATTTGCTAATTCAACAAATAAACAGCCCTTTATTTAGGAGCTGTCTCGTGGACACTGTGAACACTTTAAAGACTAGGGCCCCAGATCTTCTTTTCTTAATGTCACTGTGAATTTGCTTGTGGAAGTGTATGACACCATGTGCAGAGTCGAACAGCTGAGCTCATGCTTCAGGCATTCTCCCAGGACCGAGGGGGAGGGGGCTCTCCGCCAGCTTTTCGGCTGCCTCTCCCCTTGCATTTACACACACACAAATCATGTTATCATAGTGAAAATATGTAAGAATTCCAGGAAGCAGAGGAAGTTTGTGTGTTGACCTTAATTTAGTTTTTTTCCAGAGGAAGATCACTCCGAATGTTAAAAGGATGGTGGATGCTAGCTAAATTCATTTGCAGATATTTTAATTTTCTTTGCAACCTTGCTTCTGCTGTACTTTATCTTTTAGGATTAATGCTGTTTGTATTTTATCTCATGTGGGTACTTTGACAGAGAGAACCAAAATCACCCAGTGAGAGCTCTGTGGGACCCACTTGTACACTAAAAAAAATAAAATTGGTAACAAAGGTTCCAGTGCATTCTGATTTCTATTTTCCATTACAGTACAGTAAAATTGGGTGAGACTGTTTCTGGAGGGGAGGGAAGGAAAGGGTGGATGAAAGAGTGGGCTAATGCATCAGGTTTTGGCAAACAGAGGCCTGGGTTTATTTTGCTTTACAGTTTTGGGCTGGAACTCTGAAAATGCTGATCAGTTTTGCCCCAAACTCAATTACACTTTTAAAAGCATGCCTAGCTTTAAACCTGCAGAAGACTGTGGAAGACTGGGGGACCTCAAAAGTCAGTGTACAAGAAAGTGTGGTCACCTGCACTGCCAGGTGCACCTTCCAACATCCCAGCAGCCCACCCCTGACACCCTGCCTCTCTCCCTGCCACACAGTCAGCCTCCACCTTTCCTCAGTGCTCACACCTGGGAGGGTTTGCACACATTCAAACACAGCCATCCAACCACCCCTAGCATGCTCTTGTGTATGATTGCAGAGCCAGGACAACAGTACTTGAGTCCTTAAATATCCATCTCTCCCCATGTATTCAGGGCAACAGACTTGTAAGATGGCAGGTAAAGATACTCCACACCTCTTAGCTGGCCAATAAGAAAAACAAGCAGTGAAAATATTTCTCTTCAGTTGCAGGAGCCAGTTGTCCCTCAGCCTGGCAACCTCCATGAGGAGCACTGGCCACAGCTGGTGGAGCTCTGGCTGTGCCCTGTGCCACCCAGCACACCCAGGCCTGGGGGTTGTTCCTGAAGAACCCCACACTGTGTTCAGTACTAGGGCTCTTCCAGGTCTGGTAAAGGCACTTTGACCAGCATACAATTAACTTGCAAGATGACTGCACAGTAATTCTGGACAAATCTTGAAGAGTTTTGTTTGAGAGCCTCTGATTACCTAAGATTTCTTTGCAAACTATTTAATTTCCTATGTTTCTCTGTTGCAAACTTAAGCTCAAAATCTGATTCAGTTTTAAATGAACAAGCCTGTTCTTCTAGCTAGCAGGCAGCCTGTGATGTATATTCGGGCCAGGCATCCCCACCCAACAGCTCTGCTCAAACAAGTAGGGCCATCTCAGCAAAATCTCCTGAGCAGCTCACAGTGTGGCAGCCTCCCTGAAATCCAGGGATCTGTCACTGTATCTATCAGTGCAGGACTTGTCCCAGAGTATTTATTACTCTAGTCAAGTTTAAATTTATTCTTTTGCTACACGTTTTCTTAATTCACTTCTTGTCCTCCATTTCATTCTGTTGTCACACATATCAAATACACACCTGCCTTGCCTGCCTTAACTCAGGTGGGCTCAGGCAGAAAGCAGCAGAAAAAGTAGTATTTGAATTATCTTTTGATTTTCAGACTATCCAGACTTAGAAGTAAGCAACACAAGCTTGCTACTTTACATGTTTTGGTGCTGAAGCTAATTTTTTTTTTTTTTAAGCACACAACCCCCTACCAGCTGCAGTCTAGATTTACACCATGGGGAAGAGCACAGTAGAACCAGATTGGAGATTAATCAAAGCAAATTCTGGCCCACTGTTCCATGTGTCTCAAAGATTTAAAAAGTAAAAATAAAAAATGAGAGGGCTTTGCTTTGGTAATAAACATTAAAACAAAAAGGCACAACTTTCCCAAATATGCTGCGAAGAGAAGACAGATGCCTTCAAAGGCTTCTTGGTGTCTCTGGCCATTGTTGTGAATTCCTGGCTGTAAGCTGCCAAAACGGGCGCTGCTGGGTCAGTCCCAGCACGGGGAGAGTGTCTGATCCCCAACTGGGGCTGTCCCAGCAGGGTCCAGCATTCCTGGCTCCAGCACATGCTATAAACATGCAGCGAGTTCTGGGGTGTCTCTGACTACAGAGCCCAGTTTATCTGCCTCCTGGTCACTAGGAAAAGTAATGATCCAGAGGTTTTGATGCAAGTTAACTACACTACCCAAGAGAGCACCAGAAAAACACCTGGGATCTTTCCTACATGGCAATCCTCTACAGTCACTTGTTTCTTAGTCTAAATTATATCGCTTGTGAATAACAAAAAAGGTCATGTACTATGACAATTTTAAGTTATTCTAAAATGTGAGATATTCTTCAGTCTTTGGGAGAATTGTTATTCTACAGGTATTACAATCAAGTGAAAGTCTGTGTTAGAAATCCCTAGAGTAACATTGCTAGTTTTCATTAAAAAACGAAACTACATAAACTTTTGGGGTGCCATCCTCTATTGGCATGAGAGCTCCATTTAAGTTAATGCAGCTCTACTTAGCTGAATCTGCTGGGGAGCCATCCTTTGCTTACTTGGGAAGAAAACAAATGACAAAAAAATTAAAAAGGATTAGTAGGGTGGTTTTTTTCCCCTAAAATAGGTAGCACAGGTAAATAATTGTATTTAGATGTAAGAACTGAGAAGACATCAGGAGTAGCAAAAGCCATCTACATCTAGGAGGAGAAAACACTCCCATCCTTAATGGCCTGTATGAGATACTTTAAAGACATCACAAATTCTTTTAAGTATGTTTCTCAGCAAAGACATGGTCCATGTGTGTAATCAGGGCAGGGTTATACAGTAAGGCCTCGATTCAGCAAAGTGCTGGAGCACACCTTCAGCTTTTAGTGCATGAGTGGCTTCATTGAAGTCCTTACTAATTACATGTTTTGCTGAATCAGGACCGGAATTTATTTGGGGCAGAGGACCTTAATATCTTCCGAGGAATTATACTTATTAAAGGGGACAGTCTATAAATTAGTGTTCAAGTTAAAATCAATTTCTAGATAATGCATATCCCTAAAAGACAGATTGTTAGTTTGTATGAGCTTTGTAACAAAACTTTAATTAAACCGTTTTTAAATAAAACCTGTCGTACATTATACTGCTAATTGACTTGACCTGGTACAAAGAGGACTCTGCCAGCTAGAGGAGACTAAAGGAGATTATTCTGTCTGGTGCTGCAGTGATTGTGTGTTAATAAAATTTATTTCTGCAGTCTTGCCCAACTCCCTATTGTGTATTCAAGAAATGTGTGGGCTTGAAGCCAGTCATCACAAAGCAAAAAGTAATAAAACCTCAAAAGCTGACTTTTTCTACCTCATTCTGCTGCTTTGCTGTAGCACAAACTACATGGTTCAGTCTGCTTGCATGCACACTTCAGATTTCTTTTTTAAAATTATTTTAATTTATTTTTTCAATTATGTAAAACCCTGAATCTTATTAATGTGAGCACAGTAACAAGTGGAGGACAATTAAAGGATCCAAAAAGCTCGGTGATGAAATATTCTGGGTGTGGCAATCATTTTATTGCCACTACACTGATTACATACAATATAACACATCTAGCAATTAGAGAAACATGTTAATCCTCCTGGTCCAGACCTATTTCACACAGAATTCATTTCAATGGGCCAAATTCTTCCTTTACCCTCACATAAGTACATCTGAAATAACTTCTTGCCAATCACTAGAATCATTTGGATTGACATCCATGTAAATGACAGCAAAACGCGACCCGCTGACTTCACTGAGTTATTCCTGATAGATGCTGGGTGCAATCATGAAAAGTAATCACAAGAACTTATGCAAGAAATACAGGGATGAAACAGGAGGACTTGGAAGTTTTAGTACGTGCTCAAAATTATGAATTAATTGGCACAAGAAACTTGTTGGGATAGTTCACATGACTAGAATATTAATATAGTTAGAGGAGTTTATTCAAGGAGAAGGAGGATAAAATGCTGTCCCGTAGACATATTCACAGTGTAAAATATGGGAAGAGATGAAGCAGTTGAAAATCCCTTGCTAATAATAACAGGGGGAATAAACACAGGTGCTGTCACGATGGGGGGGTGTGGGGTGTATAGAGTAAAACCACAAAGAACAGATGGACAGAGCTACTTCTTTTGGAGGGCAACAAGATGAATCATACATCCAGGCCACTGGGCCTGAAGATGATGAAGGCACGTGGCAGGAGGCTAATGGAGATGCCTGCTGGGACACAGGTATCACAGGACAAGCTCCATGCTGCCAATGTCTTGCTACCAAGGCTGGAGAAGCAACTCAAGGGAAGGCTCTTTTCATTTAAAGAGTCAGGAGAAACAGGTTTAGAAATAAGCAAATAGAAGGCAATTCTGTTATCATGGAATGAGAAAACTCACTGCTCCTTGAAGGGAAAATGAACAGGAAATAGAAGCAAGAGACTTGAAAACAACCAGTTTAAATAAACTCAGAATTGACAAGTATTATGTCATGGGGAACACACTCAGAGTAGGTGACAGTTCCTTAAATTAGTTCTGTTAATAACACGAGTCTAAATTATCCCAAAGCAGCAAAACCATTAGAAGTGTTGTAAGAAACCACCTTATCTAAACATGAACTCCTCTCTGACCTCCAGCACCAGAAGGGCACAGAAAGTTGAGCCTAGGACAGATTACTGAAGACCAGGGTGAAAGGAAAGAGAAAGTGTAGGGCCCAAATCAGGAGAGTCAAGTGAGAACAGGGAACACATTAATGCAGAAAGGATACCAAGAAAACATGATGCAAATATACTTCATAATGAGAGGAAGGAGAGAAAAAAGACAAGGAAAATTATTGACAGGTGATACTGAAGAGGCTGAGGGCATGAAGGTTTTGTGCTGTAATTTTTACCAAAAACAGTCAAATGAGGTTAGGCAGGAAACAACAATAGTGACAAACAGGGAGAAACAGAAGTGAAATCAGGGAAAGAACAGATTAAATAGTACTTAGATAAATCACGATCTTTCAAATTGGCTGGGTCAGATACAATTTCTCTTAAAGTGTCCTACTGGACTATCATAAGCAATCGCAGGGCCATTAGTGTTTTTTTTCTGGAGATCTTAGGGAATATGGGTGAATATCCAGAAGACAGAAAAATGGCACAGTGTGTTTCTTTACAGGGAGGGAAAAGATTGTAATGGGGAACTAAAGAGCAGTGAGTGAAGGTCAGTTTTTGGAAAAATACGGAAACAATCACATTATTTGTAACCACTCAGGAAATAACAAGGAGATGAGTAACAGCTAGCATGGCTTTGTCAAAAATACAGATTTGTTAAACCAATTTAATTTCCTTCAGTGGGAATAGAAGAGAAGCAATAGATAAATCTGAACTTTATTAAAGCTTTCCAGGATCAGCCTCCTCATGGTCTTAAGTGAGTTAGGAAAAATATGCTCTCCCTCCACATACAAAGTTCTCCGTCAAACTAACTATGTTGTTAAGAACATTTCTGCAGGCATCTGCCCTGGATTTGCTTCTGTGAAATACTTCTACTGCAGTCTTGTGTGTTCGATCTGGGACTTACTTTCTGCATACAGTAGAAGTGAGAGGGCCTGCAAGGGCCAGTCAGAGGATGTTTGCTTAGAATGCAATGCAATTTTTGACAGCCGGAGCTGGGTAGTCAACATATTAGGGCAACATATTTCAACTTTAAAGAAGGTGCCAAACAGAAAAGATGCAACAGAGAGCACTGAGAGTAGCCAGAGGTCTAGGAAACTAAAACTGTTAGAACTGGAATGTTCTCATATAGTCTGCGGAAAGGGCTGATAAATACTACAAATGTAATATACATATGAGCTTAAAGAGCAAAGGAGTAAGTAATCTTCCTTACCCACTATGGATAGAACAAGAAATGTGGGTTAAACAGGAGCACAGGAAATTTAGGTTAAACATTAGGAAACAATAATACAGCTAGTTAAACACTGGAAAAGATCACCTGGAGAGGTCGCAGAGCCTTCCTTGGAAGGTTTCAAGGGTATGCAAGATGCACACTTATCAGAAATCATGCTTTTAAGTGGTGATGGACTTGTGGAGCCTAAAATCACACTTCCCTTTATGAGAACTACCTTTTCCTGGGTTTGAAAGGATAACTCACTCTGGTGAAATGGAAGCCATGCCTGAATGCTGGAATGACACAACAGCACAGCAATCCCAGCCCTTTCACGGCCTCAGCAGCTCAGCAGGTGCATAAGCCAGTGCTTCACCTCCAGCAGAGAGGCAATCCCTCCTGCAGGGATCTCTGTTCTTGAACTAACATTTCAACACTTTATTGAACCAGAGGCTCAGCTGGCAGCCTTTTGCCTACCAAGGTGCAGTGCAACTGCCCAAGTTTTTACCATCCCCTGCTCACACCTGGAGCAGCCCTCAGCTTGGAGGTGCTGCTGAAGGATGCAGACGGGCTTTACTCAACACAATTCTGCTCTGCATTTCCAGGAGACTGAACTGTTGGGTGAAAACAACCTGCACTCCATGCTCTGTCCACGAATTAATTTCAAAAGGAAACAAAGTACTGAACTGTTGAGTGAAAACCACCTGCACTCCATGCTCTATCCAAAAATTAATTTCATAAGGAAACAAAGTACTGAACTGCTGGGTGAAAACAACCTGCACTCCATGCTCTGTCCACGAATTAATTTCAAAAGGAAACAAAGTACTGAACACCGTCATTAAACCCCAGAAATGCTGCAGTCTAAGTCACAGTCTCATGTAGCAGATCACGTGCTACCCACTGCACCTCCTGCCTGCTTGGGAGCATCGACACTACAACCTGTAGGTAATGCACGTGCAGAGTGAAAACATCCAACACTTGGCCACTAGCCAAAAATTTATCCCCACAACAAATGTGTTTAAACCCAGGCCTAGCCACATGTGGAACAACATAATTGTTGAATCTCTCCATTAAAACAGTATCTAGAATATAGATCAGTGAGTTCACAGTCATATTCCTACCATACACAGCAGCCCCAGACAAAATTCACTCTATCTCTGGCCACTGAAGTCACAGTGGTGCAGAAAGTCACAGCTCCCAGAAGATGAGAAAGTTAATGCATTTGAACTTATACAGCATGAGATGACACTGCTGCCACAATAATAAAATTGGGAGGATCAGAAGGCAGAGCTTGCCTGGAAAAGTGTACAAGAATTCTAGCATTCCCTTCCTCTACAAGCACCACGAATTAATTTAGGGTGTGAGTTGTAAAGGAGGTGTGATCTGTTACACAACGTATTTAATTCAGTTAACAACATTTAGTTACACGCTAATAAAACATGTATTAACTACATCTAACTAATTATTTAATCACAAATCCTTCCACCAGTCTGCTTAGCCTGGACTGGATTTGAAGCATAAAGAGGATTCATTAAATACTTCGCTGTTTCAGTAGATTTTTCTGACATATTGGGCCAAGTTTCTCAAACTTGTAGCAGGAAGGAGAAAAGCCACAACACATGCGCATACACATACAGACACAGAACCGGGAACGAGGAGCTGATAGAGCCACTGGCAGGATGTGTCTGCTCTTGATTTCACAGTGCCACCCAGCCCTTCCCTGGGTTACAGAGTGAGGTTTTTTCCATGTTATTTTGTGTCTCAATGCCAGCACTGATTGTGGTGATTGATTGACTGAGCTGGTGCTGCAGGATTCAAAACAACAACACTGGTGGCAGCAGCTCAGGGAAATGCAGAGAACGCTGGGTTAATCCAAGGAGAGAAGAAACAACGCTGGTGCTCTGCCAGCTCTGAGCATCCTACAATAAATTAGGAATAACTATAATCATTGTTTTAAAATGAAGGATGAGAGCAGAGCCTGGCAGAAGCATTTTAAACACTGTGTGCTGGGTTTCAGCCTGTGGGCACTCCGAGCAAAAGCCTTTTTCCTTCACACTGAGCTCTTCCTCACACACCTCATCACATCAGCCTCCACACGTGGGCTCACCAAAGCCATTCCCTGCCTCTGGAGAACAGGGGCTTCCCACGTGCCTGTTCCCAGTGTGAACATTTACTATTATTCACCTACACTGAAATGTAAGAGGTGCTTCTTACACAGCCTCTCCTCCCCTCTGGCAGCCGGGTCCTTTCACCAGGGTCCCCCCTCACTGAGGATCATTGAACCCTCTCAGACTTTCCTCCTGCACCTCTTACCAGAAAACTGCTGAAGTATCACAAAGATTCTTTTCCAGAAGCAACTTTTCTCCTTGATTTAAAAAAAAAAAAAAAACCAAAAAAACCCCAGATAATTGAAGACAACCCTTGAGCTTTTTGTCTTTGTTACTTTTCCCCACAATCCCTTTACCTCCTGTAATCTCCTGTCCCTGCTCACTCCACTGCGACTGCCTCTTAATTAAACATCCTCATTTTGACACTGACCCTATTTTGATTTTTATCTAACGCCCCTCTCACTCCCTTCAGCAGAGGACAGTCCTACCATCCTGCTCCCCTTCTCCTTCTCCTCCCACTCAGCTTACAGTAGTAGCTACCAGCCTGTTTTCCTGATAGTAATTCAGCCGTCCCTTGGCTGCATTATGAAGATAAGCCGCTCCTACTGACAAAGGAATCGCTAATGGCCATGCCTGCTTTCTCATCCCGCGCACAGTGGCTGCTGCTGTCAGGAACTTTTTCCCTAGCACAAGGAGTTTTGCAGCATGGCCTATAAAATAGCCCACATTTATGATTGCTGGCATACTCACTGGGTTCCCAGGCAGCTTTTTTTCAGGACAGACTTTACAACTCACATATAGATGGACCCAGACGTGGATCCAGTTACAGACAATGGGAGATTTACTATTGCATGTATTTGCACCATGATTTGGAGGCTTTGTACGGACAAGATAGAAACAGAAAATAATTATTTGTTTGCCAACCCACTGAATGCAGGGGAGAAGCACAAAGTTTTATTCATCTGCAAGCTCAGCAGATGTCAGTGTATGAATGGCCTGATTTCAGTCTCATTTTTGGACTAATGAAGATTTAATGCAGTTAACAGAACCACAAGGTAATTCTGGTTTTGAACAAAAAGTGATTCCATGTCATCCCATAATGTGTCACAATTAAACATTAACTAACCCATGAATTTTGTTGGTGGTGTTTTGTTAGAACACCTTCTGAGGGGAGTGATAGTTCAGTCGTTATTTGAATGTCTGCTATAGTGGAGTCTATCACCACTGAAAGCCCAGAATAATGGCCTGTGTTATTCTTTTGCATCTTTTTCTATACAGCTTTTGAGGGAGCTGTAATTGAAGAGAAATGAAAGGGCAGCCAACCAAGAGACAATACTACAAGGATCAGTACTGGAATGTGAGACAACATACTTTAAAAGCTGAAACTTTAAAACTCCCTGCTGCATGTGTACTTTTGAAAAAAAAGTAGCAAAAAAACCCAAAAGGAAACCCCTACTATTTTTCTCCTGATTAAGAAATAATCAAACTAATTTTTTTCAGTTTTTGTTTATAATCTGATGGCCTCCTGAGGCCATGGAAAAAAAAGAATTAATGCCTTCATTAGATACCTATTTTTTTACTGCTGTTCTCTTTAGAAAACATGATTAACTACACAGGTGAAAAGGAGACCCATGGAACAGAGACATGAGAACACCAAAGCATGATGTTAAGAAGGAGAAACCCTACAGCAATTTACAAAAAGGTTGCAAAATATGAACTTCTATTTAGCATTAAGTTCTGTGTCAACTGAATCTCCAGTGATGTCAGTGTCATACCTCCTTGTTCCTGGTGTCTACAGAGAGCTGAAACACAGCAGACAGCATTTTCCATACTTAGTTTCAAACCCTAATACTTAGAGGATTGCCAGAGGCTCACTACTGTGCACTGACTGATGCACCAAGCTTAAGCTTTCCTCCTGTTTCTACAAATATTGAGAAGCAGAAGCTCTCTAAGGACCCAAAGTAAAGGTACTGAAGCCATCTTAAAGCCACTGAAGTGAGTGGAAATCTTCACATCTGTCTCTTGCACTCTTGGAGTCACCAAGTACTTATGTGTGAACTTAATGCTTCCATGAACAATCCCACTGAAGAAATAGTTTGTCTTAACCACAGAAAATGGCTGTTTAAGATGGCTGTAGCTAAAAATGTGGCCAGGCTAAGCCCAGACTTAAGCCTTTCCCTATCCAAGACAATTCAGAAATACTACCCATTTCTGAAATTATCTGTGCCTGTGAAGATATTTGTGATCAAGACTTAAAATAACACAGTCAAGGACTGAGCTTATTCAAAATAAGCTGGATCTCAAACACAGGAGTCATTGGATCACAAACATAAGAATACCGAGGCTATTTCAGGCTGCAATAAGCAATGTTTCCTCCAGTATACACCCCAAAAAGATTAAAGTTATGTTGTTTTTCATGATGGAGAGTTTGCAACAAAGCATAATTTGGAACCAGTTTTCAGTACTCCTGCCAAACTCTGAGTAAAACATCATTTACCTCCTAAGTTAACATTTTTTTCTGGCAGTTTTGTGTGAATTAAACATTTTGGTCATTTAAAGGAAAAATGTTAAAAATCTGGAGTGTTCTTAAAATAGCAGATCAGTATACTTGAAATATCTTTTCTGATTTTAGGGAACTCCCCCATGCATGTAACGTGCTATGAAAACCACAGCTATTTTGCACTAATTTCAGAGCAAGCTTATGAAAATAATATAATGAGGCAAAGCACTCAGCAATGCCAGAGCATGGGGACCACAATGGTGTAATAGATGATAACAGGATGATGGCAAAATAATGTCACTGCAGTCACTGGAGACTACATTACTATGTCAAGATGATGGCAAAATGATTTTGACGCAAGTCTATTGAAACTCTGCTAAAATATCCAGATGATTGCAACATATCAGGCAAATTCTCCAGAGGCAGTGACTGATAAGTTTGTGTTCAAGTACTGCAAATATATCACTCTAACCTATATTACCTGGGCAGGATCCTGGTGTGTTAATGCATTAGCCTGACCCCACCAACACCAGCCAAGGCTCTCAAAGGGAAGCTTTGCCTTTTGATGAAAGGTTCTGATGATCTCAGGCATTTTGGGATACACAGCTGCTTTGGACTTCTCTGCATGCATACTTTGAGATTGCCATAGATCACAAAACAAGTCCACTTCTAATGTGGCCTCACCTGAGGCTGAGTTTATGGCAGGTCTAGGAGTTTACTCCGCAGAGAAGCAAACTGTCACCCAGTGATGCAGATGTAGAAATATCAGGTGGTAACTGAGAACCACAGCCAAAATAAGGCATAAGCTTCCCCTTTTACTGGACAATAGTAAACATGGCAAAGGTAACAAGATAGCTTCGGTATCTTCTCCCCATGTGAGGTAATAAGTTAATCAGCAAGGGATGCTGTTTTACATGAACTCACCATTTACCCAAGAGGGCTAATTTTTTGCAGCAGAGAAAGACTGCTCCTGAGTCACAGCTAAGCTTGTGGATATTGACTGAAGTTAGCTGTGGACATCCTGATGGAAGTAAACGTGTTTAGCTGAGCAGATTACAGTGAAGAACTGCATCAGTAACAACTGATAATGTCTTCTCTACCTCTTAAGCAAGAAAATCTGCAGAACATCAGCCAGCATTGCTCCCTGCTCTGCCAGGGCTGACTGCCCCTTAGTTTCAGGAGCAGCATGCTCAGCAGGAATGGTACGTACTGACTGCAGGACTGAGCCCTCAGAAGATTGCCTCAGCAATTAGTCCAGAAGCAGCAACATTCCTGTTATCAGAACTAACAAGAAGCTGCAAGAGCTGTTTCAACTGAAATAGTCAAGGCTGCTCTAATTATACGTTCTTTGCATAGGCTGGTGAGTGTGATGATTTTAGAAACTGGGTTATTCAAGCTTCTGAGGTTACAAACACTGCTGTGCCAGCTCCACCCACTAAGTAAAAGGTTGCAGGCTGCAGTCGGCTCTGGTTCCCTCAGTTCAGCCACAACCCTGGGTGACTTAGATGGGAAAATAAGGCTGTTCAGAGGACAGCCAGTTGTATTTAGAAGGTTATCTTGCTAGACCTTTGGTTCTACTACACGTATATTTCAACAGTGGTGAAAAGTGTTTTCTGCCACTCTCTAGTTGAAAGAAGCCTTCGCTGCCTGTTTTCTAATCGTGCTGCTCTGACCCACTTGTTCCTCACCTCCAGCTGACAGTGCCGGGCTGGTCATCGCATTCAGCTGTGCCCTGGATCTTGGGCTCATCACGTCTATTGTGAACAGATGGAGCTTGGGGTTCCTACAAATCCCATCTGCTCCTGAAGCAGCCAATATTAGGACTCCTTTAGGAAAAAGCCTAGGTCCCTCCAGAAATCCCAGTCACCTTTCTTGCTTTGCACAGTCATTTACTGGGGCAGGATGTGTCAGCTGCACCCCCAGATCTCAGCACACCTCATCTTGCCAAAGGAATACAAGCAAGGTCCTTCAGGATTCACACTGCCAGTGTGGACTTGTGGACACTCCTGCCAGAAATCTGCTTCACCACAGTGCAAATCCAGCTGGAGGAGCCTGTACCTTATGGGTTAAGCATGCAAAGGAGGCTGATGAAAATACAGTTTTGCACAACATGATTCACAGACTTAGCTGACCCCTGTACAATTTCTGGCTCATATTTAAAGTCCTAATCCTAATTTACAAATCCTTTATTGCTCCAGGGCTAAGTTACACGAACACATTCAGGTGCATCTCTCCAAGCAGCTCCATTTGCAAGAGAAGCTGCATTTAAGTGACATGAATTCAGTCCAAACTCCAAGAAAGGGCAGCACAGTACCCTGTGGGAGCTGAGACTCAACTGGAATCTGGTCTGCTTCAGCTCAACATTTCTGTTCAGAAAAGAAGTGACAGATGAAGGGAAGGAAAGGGAGTGGAGAAACAGGAGTCCCTTTGCATGCAGCTCTTCAGCTGAGAGTTTAGCCCATGCTTATGCCACAAGCTCAGCTGAAAGATCCAGGAGCACAGTCTCATTTCAGATTCCCACCTCAGTGTCCATCAAGGGGAGACCAACAACCCACCATCATCCCCTCCTGATTTCATGGGAAGGAGCCTGGCTGCCTGGGCAGTAGGGAACCAATTCGCCTAACTGGAGAACTCAGACCCACTGGGAACTCTCCTGAGCCATTCAGTCTAGATGCAGCCCCCATACAGGTGAATTACAAATCCCAGGTTAAGAAAGCCAGATCCTGTATAAGTGGCACAAAGGAACAAACTTTGCTTTACATGACCAGAACAAACCCTCCCTCAGGACAGGGATAAAGGCAAGTGGAAGTTATTCCTGTGCCTTACCAATCTCATTAGGAATTTTAACTGGGTATTTGAAATGCTCTGCTCTAGTGATCCTCCATTTCATGTAAATTCCATTCCCGTAGTGGAGAATAGAGTGATCTCAATAATTTCTTAAGTCACCCAGTGTCATTCAGTATAGATTGATCAGCATATAGGATGCTATAGTTGCATTTTGACATCTTCCCCATTCTCCAGTGCTGAACAGAATTGTGATTTACATAGAATCTGGTAGAAATACAGATTGTTTGTTTTGTTTCCTATTAAGACAAAATTCTGCTCCCCGTAGCACTAGCTGAATACAGAATAATGCCATTAAATTCAGTGTTGATAGCTATTAAATTATTCGGCCCTCAGATGCTAATCAGTGGCTGAAATACAGGCATCTCTCCTGGTGTCACCCTGACACCCAGTAGCAGCAAGCAACTGGAATGTGAACACTGTTCTTTTAACATGAAACTAGCTGCTCTAGCTCAATTATTTCCTTTATTTTTGCAGTGTCACTAATATAAATCAATACTTTTCCATCTGCTGCAATTTCTAGACTTGAACCATTATGCAACCTCTTGACAGAAACCCATTATAAACCTTTCAATTTATTCTGCAGTGCAGCTGTGCTAGTGATATTTACATCTGTAACATACACATCTCATACTTTTTCTTTCTTGAAGTCTCTTTTATTGCACCACAGTCACTCCAGCCTCTAGCCAAGGCAAACACAGACAAAAGTATATACCACTTAAACATGTTTCCGTTTTAACTGCAGACCTCAGTATTTCCAGTGAGAGGATCATAAAGAGCTGTCAACAGAAAAGGGAGCTGATTTCAACTTTTAGTGCCTTTGTGGTACAGGAGACTTGTTACAGATCACAGCACTGTGGTGGGTGCTGAGCTGTTCCACTGAGTGTATAAAGCTGCCCCTTAGATGTGCAAGAAGCAGGCACCCACCCCAGCTGCTGATCCCACTTCTTTTTCCTACAAACCTGTCCATACATTAGTTTCACAGCATAGAAGCAGTAGCCTGACAGGACCCCAGTCTTTGGTGGCAGGAGATGATGGGTTTCACTGCTGATCTAACAAGACCATACTTGCTCAAAGTCACACCTGCCTTCCTGCCAGTCCCACTCATGGTTTCTGCTGGTCTTGAAGTAAGGCAGGTGATGACTACAGAAGAAAGACTCCATACAAAGTATAGCATACTAAGTATTTTCTTTATATTCTTTTCCTCAGATTAACTGGGAACTTCCCTTGAAATTATAGTCTGCATACTCCCCAGCCCAGTCTTCAATAGCAACACACATGTATGAGAACTCTCCTTGCCTGACCAGCCACTGATGAGTTTGGTGTAACTTTAGAGCAACAATCAGTCCACACAGTAATTCTAGAAGTGCTTTCAATGACATTACCTGGGCAGGGGCTTACGATGAGGAAAAAGTAGTAAGTGAAAAACCTCATATTGCCTGATGAAACCCCCAGATGGGCTGTATAGTTGCAGTATGCGTGTCTCCAAGAGAACAGAGTTTGTTGGCCACAGCTGTCACCTTGCAGGAAGATGGGAACTGCCATCCTGGATCCCACTAGCTGTCCCTGTAGTCTGGTATCATGGACCAGAAGAAGTGTGCTTGTAATGGTTGATTATGGAAAAGCCTGCCCTAGAGGGAAATATTTCCTTAAGTCTCATCAGTCAGTACTTACATATGCTGTGAATCATAAGCATTTAAATCTCTTAAGATTTTTATCCTAGTTAACATCAGTATAGATAAGCTCATGACCTGCTTCTGAACATTTAATTGTCCTTTCTTTAATACTAGTAAGGCCTCAGTATTTTATTTCTCCTACTATACACAGGAAGAAAAATAATACTTATCTCTGTAAGTATGAAGTCTTAGTAACTTTACTCACTGGGGATGCGATGTCTTGTGCAAGCAAGGCCCAACATTGCAGGCAGATGGAGGAGAGGCTCCCAGGCCTCTAACTAGGAACAGCATGCCATAAAACTAGGAAGGAAAAAAAAAAAAAGCCATGTCTTGAAAGAAAATTGTCTTTGCATATCTTGCAGGGGTTTTGGCTTTATTATTATGAAAAGTGTCTTGAGAACTCCCTCATGCCCCTTATGTCTTAGATTCATTGTTTTAGCTATGACTAGTCTGTCAGACCTAAGTTGCCCATTTCCTAAAGTGTTCCAAAAATCAGTTTTCCCTCAGATATTTACATGCATTCTTAATGAAAGAGGAAGCTTCATTTTCAAATGGAGTACAGCACCACTTGTTGGACTCGCTGCTGCTCGGTGGTTCAGCCATAGCTACACCTTTAGACAACTTGTCTTAGCCACGTCCCAGCTAAGAACAACCTCTCCTCTCATGTCCTCTGCAGAATTATTCCGCTTGTGATCACCGAAGGGCTTGAGAACTTGCTCCAGCCCACTTGACCAATTTATAAGAGGCAAGCTGGACTCACCAGTTAGTACTATCTTATTTAGGGTTTTTCCCCCCCACTCTTTGATCTCCCTCTATGCTTTAGTCACAACAGTTTCTTATGCCAAAGAAATAAATACAACTTTATTTAGGTAACAGTATTTTTACTCTCAAGTGTTTATAGCATACGTAGTTCAGTTCACACAAAAATGTAACCTGTACACAAACCCTTGGCTACAGCACCAGTTGCTGTGCTGATGAGCCAGTCTGCTCTTCATATGCACTTTGTACCTTGGCACCTAGTCATATTTCAGTACGGTGTCCAGAAAGGAAGTAGGACTGTACATAAAAAGATACTGGAGTTACCCAAGGCATACCGGGGTGAGGTTGCAAGCAGGAACATGACTAAGAAATGAAATCATAATTTTTGTGTGGATATGATGGCTGATAGACTGAACTACTGAGAGCATCCTGTGTCTACCAAAAAGGTGAAATCCTGGTTCTACTGAAGTAAAACTTAAGAAGTTTCCAAACACCAGTGTAAAATCAGCCCGAGCTGACGGTTCATACACTTAATAGGTAGTGTGCCTTCCCTCTTGAAAAACCTGCCTCTCATTTATAAAACATTACTTGGTGTCAGAAGTTATCTTGAGCCAAAGATGGAGCAATTACTTCCCCCAAGTCTGTTGGATTTATGAGGGAAGCTTGCAGAAAAATGGTATCAGCTTAGCAACATTTCAAAATATTGCCTACCGTGGGGGCTGCCGAGGAATCAGCTGAAAGGCAAGCGGCGACACCGCTCGGGGCGGGGCTGCTCAGCAGCCGCCCAAGTACACAGAGTATTGGGAAGAGAGAGGATTCAAAGAATTTTGACACAGTGATAGGTGCTAAATAAAAGCCTTACAGCGATTAGGAAGAACGGACAAACTGCATGGAAGTCGCAAAGCAGAAGGATCAGTTTCAGAATCAGTGGGATATGCTGGGGTGTGCCACCGATAAGTAAGCATCACAGACGTACATACAACAAAAGCAGTCACCTATACATTAATTTCAACCCTTCTGACTGCCAAAATACAGTGTCAGAGCAGCAAACACCTAAGATCAGGCTTTCAGTCACAACCTCGTTTCTTTGTACCTTTACACTAGGAAAAAATATAACCCAGTAAGTAGCAGGTTTAATAGCTGTGCCTTGGACAGAGCTGGCATGCTTGGCTCTGGATCTCTCTAAGTTTTACTCCTCGTACGTCCCCAGTCAAACGAGCCTCACTCACTCGTGTTGACAGTAACCCCACAGAGACTCCCAGTTTGGCTGAAACCTCGACGAACTGCTTTGCCTCTCCTCGCTGGGTGTGCCCTGTCCTGCCGGGGATAAAACGGAGCATTCAGCTGGTGCAGGGCACGAGGAATAAATACAGCCAGGAAGGAAGCGCAGGCCGGCAGGAGGGCCGTCCGTGGCGGTGACGCGCGGTGTGTGCCCGCGGCTGCGGGGATGCTCCGCTCCCCATCCCCATCCCCGCCCCGCCCGCGGGATGTGCCGTGCCCGGCGCTGCAGACTCACGGGAGGAGGGCTCCCGGTTCTCCAGCCCTGCCTGGGGACCAGCTGTGCCACCACCAGCTAATCCAGACCTGGGAAACCACTGCAGGAGAGCACAAAGGAGTTTGTTTTTAAAGAGGAGAGTTTCACAGAGCCAGGCTAGCATGCCAGCTCCATGCCCCTCAATTAGCACCACTCAAGCAGGGCAATTCCCTGGATCAGCTGGGAAAGGGCAGGAACAAGTGAGCGGAGCAGGCAGAGGGGACCATTTAATACAGAGCCTGCCTGAGTAAGTACCTTGTGCTCCTGCCAGGAGCGCCAGCTGTCAGCACCACCTTTCACCTGAGAGCGCTGCCTCCGGAGCCAGCTGCAGGAAGATGTGTGTAGGCAGCTGCTGATGACATTCTGGGAGCGGAGGACCATCAGCTGCTGCCTCCCACAAAGTGCTCAGTGGCCGGGAGGCAATAAAGGATGGGGCTGAGGGGAAAGGTGCTGCTAACAGGGATCTGTGGTGGCTTTCACGAGTGGTCTCCCACATGGGCACTGCTTCAGGTCTGCTCACAGCTGAGCCATGTGAGGTGTCACCCGAGGTGAGGGACAGAACACCGAGCTCGGCTCAAGACTTTGATAGCTCAAGACTGACTGTGCTCAACCCAGCTGTGCCCTGTGTGGGCACAACCAGAGCTTCATCAGATTGCCAGGGCACAGCCCAACAATGAAGGCACAGAGCAGACACAGCTACAAAAACACCCTGATATGGAACACATCTGTCTCATTTCTTTGAAGTCAAAGAGATTTCAAAATGACTCAATAAAAGTTACAGTTCACAGTATTGAAAAAGATGTTTTTAGGAAAGTATTTTGAGATAACACAACTGGAGACCATACTGGTCTTCTGTGGCAGGGGGAAATCACTGTGAAGGAAAATGGATATATTAAGAACATTGCAGAAGTGCTTTGCCAATGAAATTGAGGGAGGAATTGATCACTAATACATGGATTCAGGACCCAATTTCCTCCTTGATAATTTCTGGATTTCATTACATCCTTAAACAAGAATCTAACTCTGATTCAATATTCTAGTTTGCATTCTAAAAAAACCCACAAAATGAGATATTATGTGAAACAACTCATGTTTATATGTACTTCCAGGATTTAAAAAAATTTGGCACACAGTTTTCTATGACATAGTTCAAAGCAGTGTTTTCTGTAATTGCTGTATTTCAAAGGCATATGAAACTGAAAACTTGATAAGAAAATGAGAAGTGAAGTGTTTAACTTCAAAGAGAAATAAAACCTCACTTCCTACTTCTGCCCCACTGTTCTATGTTGCAATTAAACGAGCAGTTTCATACACAATGCTGTGATTTATCACTAGTCAGAATATACAAGCTAGCTTGTATATTTATAAGGACTGCCCAGTTTGTGGAATTGGGATGCCCAACTGTGACTATATTTGACTAACAAATTAAATCCACTCAAGAAACAGACATGAACTTCAACATGAAAGTAAGGACCAAGCATTAAGAAATAAAAGGCTAAAACCACCCAAGACCTACATCAAACTTCCATTTTTTTTGCTAATTTCTTAAAATGCTAAGCCACAGACTGAAAATAAAACTCCAAACCTAGAGCAAATGCATCCATAGGGAAAACCACATCAGTAATCAACAATATAGAAACTACTCTATGGGGTTAAATTGATGTTTTCAGGAATAAACTTCCCATACTCTCCTCTGTTTCAAGTTACCAAAAAAGAAACCCTAAACAAACAAACCCCATCACACGCCAGAAAAAAAATAATCTTTTTTTCCCCCTGCTATTTGAGCCCCACTAAGGACTACAGGGAAGCAGGACAGTGCTCAGAGCACCCAGAAAGCTCAGCTAAGCCTGGGCTGACCAGGCTCTGTTACCCAGTGGGTATTACACGCCAGTGGGAATTACACAGAGGAGCAAGGGGAAGCAGGAACCCAGCTGGAACCTGGATGCCCCAACCCCTTCAGTGCACGCTGCCTTTTATCCAGGGCTTGTGGCAACCCCACAATTAAGAGCTTAATGCACGTAAGATATACTTTGCAAGCAAAACATTATTCATTAACAAATCTGATTAAACTGCTAATGCAGTGAGCACTAGCACAAGTTCAGAAAGACAAATAGTCTCAGTGGTGCAGTGTTTGTGAGGAACATTACCCGTAAATGGATTTTAACTATTTAAATTGGCTTCTGTTCAGGAACTATGAAAAGACACAATGGAGCACAGAACACTTCATTTAGCTTACTGGGCTTAATGTGAGGGGGAAAAAATCCTACAGATTAAGGCTTCTGACTTCAGAACAGTAATACACATAATTCTTCAACGATACCTGTGTCATAACCCCAGATTAAAAAAAAAAAAAAAGGGGTTGGTTTTTTTTCTCCTCCCCCAGCAAAACTTTACTGATTATTAAAGATTTGTTGGTAACTGGTGTTTCTTCCTGTGTGTAGAACATTTTAAGCCTACTCCATATAGACTAAATCATGTTCAAATACTGGATTCCAGAAATGTACACTGTGCTTTGCTGCTGTACTGGTAAAAGTGTTCTGCTTTCATCTCTTTATAAGCATTGTGATAGTTCAGACCATGGAAGCAAGTTGTTACAGGAGAATTTTAGCTTTTATCTTTTTGCTAAAAGTATATTTTCATGATTTTGGCAGGACTAAAAGAAGTTCCCGCTGGCCACAAGGGACATCCTAGCACATGCCTACTTCCCCCCGTTTTTTAGAAGCTTGATACCAAGTCCTGTAAGCAAGTAACTCAGGCTGATACATGCAAATAAACTGTAGTAGCTACTCCTGCCTGACTGTGCCCCAGCTAAATACAAGTCCATTTTGAGCCCTTTAAGAGGAACCTATTTCACTGCACTCAGACACCAAGCCTGTATCTCCAGCTCTCCTGTGTGAGCAGCTGGGCTGGGCGTGGGAGCCCAGGGTTTGGGCTGTCTGGGAAAGATTGCCAGCACTGTGTTTTATTGCCTTCCTTTGATCCCTATTTGAGAGGTGGTAGGTGCACAGCACTGACCTACTGAACTGAACTATGCTAATATGGCCAGAACACTTCTGTAATAATTTCATTGTATGACCTAGAGGTTTCTCTTATGACCGAGAGCTCTGATCATACAGAAGCAATGTCAGCACACCAAAATGCATATTCTTGTATAACCTGAAAAATGAATAGTTTAAAAAAAACCCTAGGTGGCTTTTCTTGCTTTTCTCATTGATCTTTTATTTCATTCTCTAAAAATCAAGATGAACACCCACCCAAAAGTTCCAAGATCAATTGGAGTTTTGACTAAATCAGAGTTGTAAGATTTGGCCCATGATTTCTAGAACTATTCTTACAGCCTGAGAAATATTGCTGGTCAAATCTCCCAGTGATAACAAGCTATGTACACATACTGTTTACAGTAGCCTGATATAAACTTTACAATATAAACTCAGCACGTTTTCTTCTTATACAAGCCTGTTTCATGCATTCAAATCTTGTTTGATGGCAGTCACAAAACCAAGCAGTTTGGAGTTTCTGAAACATCTACGGATATAGAAATCAAATGGTGCTCAAGCTAGTTAATTAAAACATTTCAGAATTTTCACCTGCAGTGTCAAGCTGTTTTGTTAAGTGAAGAACTGAGATGCTAAAAGAGCAGGTGCTGCTGAAAGCACAGATTGCCATAGAAAAATCACTTTACAGAAGCCCATCAGAAGCAGTCTGACTGCAGGATCTAATAGAGAGGGCAGCGTATGCTCATTGCTTCTCATTACCTGATTGTGAAATCTGTAGTTTAGGAAAGCTCTCATTGAAGTCAATCAGGATTTTCCCAGAGTCAGACTGCAGGATTGGGACCACACTGTGCCATTATGGTAGATATCACAAAGACCAGGCTGCCTGTATTAGAGTTTTCAACAGCAGCATCTGATCTGAAGCCAAATGAATTTAATAGAACACTTCCCATTGATTGCACTGCAGACCAGATCTGGAGAAGGGTCATCACATGGCTGGTTCAGGATGAAATAGTAGAATGAAGCAACCCTGAACTTGGTTTAACAGATTGTGCATGTGTGTAGATAGATATTCTGCCCCTTAAAAAAAAAATAGTTAAGGAATATCAAGTGACAGCACAGAGAGGAAAAACACCTAACTTACAGTCAGCTAGAATGATGTGAATGGACTCCTGGTTGGTATTTCAGGGCATCACTCATTTATTTTGAATAGAAAATAATGTTAAAAGGTCAGAAGCAAACATCTGCACACTACTGCACATCTGAGCAGTACCAATGAAGTCAACAACGCAGAAAGACTTAGGCCAATGCTTATGATACCAATTGTCCAAGACCTGTTCTGCGGAGACGTCTCTCAAGCCCTGGCTCTGGAGGACCTCAAAATTACTGCCAATGTGTGTGACCAAGAGTATTTGCTTCAATCAGCAATTTCCAGGACAGAAGTCTTAATCAGTATGATCCTTGAGGTACAGGGTGTAATTTATATGCATTTATATGGATGTCCTATCTAGGATTATAGGTAACAGCATAAACCCAAGCAATAAGACACGCATCACTCGTTTCCAGATAAACTAAGAGAAACTGAAAAATATTTTAAAGGACTTTTCAGAAAATGTTTACTTCAGGAAGAAACCTTCTCAAACCTTTGCATTCTCAGTTGGGTTCTTGAAGTGCAATCCCACTTCCCTTCTCACCCTAATAAAAGTACTAATTATGATAAAGCATTTTTACTGTGTTGAACATTGTTTTTCCAAGTGAACTAACCTCCTTCTGGAAGTTCATCTTTACTAGGACAGATATGCTACCTGTTTCCCATTGGTGCAGCTTTGTGTTGGCAGTTATCTTTCTGCTGCTCTAGAAGTCAAGTTTTACACGTGCTAGAAAAGAGAGAGATACTAAGAAAGGAGTGACAGAAAAATGGATGTGCAGCAACAAAGCTTCTCTTTCCAATTATATCCACGTGTCCCCTCCCATAAATGAACCCATACCAGTAAAGGGTACTCCTAGTCTCAACTGTAGTGCTTCATACACTTGTGTTATTCAAAGCAGATAAAACTACAATTTAGAAGAGTTGCTTGGTAATGTAAGGATTTTTTTCCTTAAAAACAACATGAAAAGATAGTTCTACCATAATACATATTCTGTGTTTGCAAATGCACTATTGTTTGATATGTACTAACTTCTCAGGCTCCCTTGTATGCATTACTGCCAGCTACCATCTCTCTCACAAGAGCACACCAGTCAAGATGAGTCTGTACAGATGACCTTCTTTATTTTTCAGAGGCAATCTGTCCTTCTGGTTCCCCCTCCCCCTCTCGGATGTTTTTTTCAGAGATGAAAAGAGTCTTTCTCAGAAGTTGCTTTCTTTCCATATAGGAGACAGCTCAGTTGTAGAAAATTGATGAAAGGTATCAAACTGGAGTCAGAAATTCAAGATATCCTGTGCCTCTATTGCCCCACTTACCAACTACTATAACACTGAATAATCTTCCAGGCTTAGCTCATTAATCTCTCTTGATTATATGGAACTATTTTTATGGAAAGTGGTAGATATTATTCTGGCCTCACTGTCATTTTAAGGCAACTCTTAGTTCAAGTGTTTCTTCTCTCTCCTGAAGAGGGAGTGAATAAACATAACTGCCCTTCTAGGTGGATTTTCCTCAGGTAGTAAACCTTGACTTTCTGCACCAAAACACCTAAGCACCACTATCCCTCATGAAAGGGCCAAAACTATTAGATAGATGAGAAGCAATAGCAGATTGAAGCCTCTGTCCACATATAATTAGGACAAAGAGTCACACATGTCAGGATTACACATGCATGCATAATTATATGTTACTGAGTGATTATGTGGAGAAAGCACTGCCCATCTACATCTGCAACAGCTACTGTGCATGCACACAAAGCATCTACATGCTGCCTTATTGAGGAACAGGAATGGAACAGCCTTTTTTTAAAAAGAAAAAATCACCAAAGAGGACAAAAAAAGCATATGTTAAGGTATGATTGACAGCCGCCATAATGGACTGTCATGTCAAAAGAACTGCCTTGCTAATTCTCTTACATAATGAGCTAGATGCCAGGCTCTCCTTGCAAGTTTGATTGTGCACCCTTCCATCAATCTTACCGACATCTTGGCATCTAAAATACAGCAAAACCACTTAACAAGGGCTCTTTAAACAGGCAAGAGGAGGGATGTCTCTGTGTATTAAATGTGATGTGGAGGTTGCTATGGTAAATTTGAGCATGTGAACATAGCAGTGCAAAATTCCATACTGGTGGCTAGAGCTGAGGCTAGCCATGCCTCCAGGTTCTTTAAATGTACTTGGATTGCATTATTCAATGAATGGAAAAAACATGGTTCTGGTGCCACTTTCATGGTAGGGGAAAAAAAAAAAAGGTGCCTTTGTCTAATCCTTTTCTTTGTGTGTGTGTGTGTGGATCCCTGGGGTGTTGATGAGGAGCATCCGAAATGGATTGTAGTATGTTCTCTCTGCAGCTTTCAAATATGGGGCTCCATCCCCCAGACTCCTTCAGTAACTAAGACTGGAAATATATATGCATTTCTCTCTCTCAGTTTTTTTCCGCTTCGTCTGGTTGTCACAGTTACATAATGCTGCCAGTTGTAATCGCAGCTCAGTGGTGTTGTTAGGCAACTCCGTTAGCTTCACTTATTGAATTGAAAATTGCCATATAGGTGTCGACTATCTGCCCTACAGTTCTCATGATTATAGCTTTAACTATCTCGCACTTCCCTCATTACCAGTTCTCAGAGTTCCCATTTTGTTTGCCAGATTTATAATCCACAGAGCCCCTTCAGCTGTGAACTGCTCCCACCCAAGCAATTGGAGATTAATTGCCAGCTCCCACTCCAGGGCCCTGTAATGGAGGGGGCCTGATCTGCTCATCAGTGATTGAAGTTTAGTGTACAAACATTTACTGGGATTTACTGTCCTCTGAGTTATTTCATGTTTCCCTTTTAGAAGAAATTCCATGGGAAACCTTCTGTTTTCCCAGTTCCGCAGTGACAATTCTTAGAAGAGTTTTGTTGTTACTACTCACTTGTTATTGCAAAGGTACCAAAATGAGTAATAGACTACAAGCTCACTGATATATCCACCACGACCCAAGAGCATACAGGAGCTGCAGCCACCATTATGCATGCTGTCTTATCAAGTGACTTCGAGTCTGTTTATTGAGGGATATCATAATTTCTACTTATTCCATTTCTCTCTTTCTTCCTGTTTTTCTTGCTCACATGTACAAATTTCAAGTAACAGTTTAGTCCATGCTCCCAATGTCTGCCTTTTCCTTTTGGTCAAGAAACATTCCCCTCCACAAAGCATCATTTTTTGCATGCGTGATTCCATTGTTCCCCCTTCACAAAAATCAAACTCTCTGGCAGACAAGTCCTGGTCTGACTGAGCACAAATGCTGATCTGACTATTCAGTATTATTGTCATAACTAGAGCTATTTTCAACCTCCCTCAAATTTCCCTCTTTCCAGCTCTTGGTTGGTTTTAACTTCCAGAGCTTTTGTGCAATTGCTACCAATATTAGAGCTGTTTGTTTAAATATATTTAACAGGACTCTTGACTTTCTACCACCCAGAAATATTTTCCTGAGGCACTCCTGTGGTTCCAGAGATCAACCTCCTTTTATGTACACCAGCTCTGGCAATAACAGCACCATTTCTGTCTCACCCGGCCAATTTCTACAGTTTTCACAGTCAAATGCCAGCCACAGAGAAACAAATTTGGTACCTGAAGCATAATTTCTCAAACAATTTTTAGTACAACACTTGTTTTGCCAAGGTTTCTTACTCACCTCACGCTCCCATTTTTCCTCATTGTGTTTCCAGCCCCGCAATGCTCCCTCTTATTCAATCTTCCTCTCACCACTGCAGACCTACAGCCTCTTTCCCAGTAGCACCCAAGAAGCCTTTAAAGCTTTGGTGCCTTGCAGGACCCTCCCTCATTTGCCACAGCTGTTGCTAAATTAATGCCTTGAACGTCCAATTAATAGAATCACACTCAGGTGTTTAAAAGTTTGTAGCTATATCAAGTAAGTTTGTGGGGGTAGGAGTGATTTTTTGAAAGTGTGAACAGACATAGGCAGGTTATCAAGTCTGCTTTATTAATATGAAATTTCATTGCTGTCCATTCTTTCATTAGCACTGATAAACTTTTCCCCTGTATGATTTATTTTTTTTTTTAAGCTGTATGTCTGTTTTAGCCACATGTTTGTTCTGTACAATTTTAAATGCTTTGGTAACAGATTCAATGCTGGGTTCCTAAATCCTGCTTGAGAAAACTTCATATACAATAGAAGTCTTGCTCTGCCTGTATATGTTGGTTCAATATGGGTAAGGTATTTGCATATGTACTGAGAGAGGAATTTGAGGTGGGGAGAATATTTATGTGGTGAAAGCACATGTTAAGGACTCTGTTCAGCTCCTGATTCTATCGGTCCTGGGCCTTCTCAGTGATCTTGGACACCCTGCTTTCCTCCTTTATGGTTCAACTTTGTAGTTGTAAAATAATGAGGATAATCTGTTTGGAACAACCAGTGCTCATGAGGTTGTAGGGAAAAAGCTATTAGACAAGAAAGTTAAGTAGAAAGGTAAAAAGATCTTTTGCTCTCATATGTTAGAGTAAGTTTTTTTCCACCTACCCCTCTTCAGAATACTTGAAAGTGAAAAGAGGATTATGTTTTTCAATGGGCCAGGTAGTCTCAGAGAGAGCATTTCTCAATTTTTTTTTTAAAGTATCTCTCATTTCAATTGTCATTAAGGGATTTTTCTTCTCACTTGTGTACCTGTTCTACTTCTACCTTTGTTATTCTGAGTTCAAAAACATTTCCAGTCACTATTCAGAGGATTTTGTGTTTCAGAACTCTGAACATCAGCAGTATATGACTTGTAAAATGACATTTAATATCTTTTTTACATGTGAGTTTCTCTGTGGGGCTTTTAAAACTGCTTCTAGTACGGACAATCTCTTAAGAGAAAAAAAAAATTCGCAGCTGTCTTGCTTTTCATTAGCATGTAAAATCACCTTTCTACTTTCTCTCAATTCTGTGGTTTCCTCTACGACAGTAAAGATTAATGGATGCACTTTTTGTTTCTCAGAAAGATCTAATCATAACGTGGGAAAAGAAGAGAAGCCAGTGAGAATCCTCTGATCACCCAACTCTCCCTAGATCAAATGCTCTCTGTTTGGGAACATCTACCTTAAAAGATACCACCTGTTCATAAAAAAAATACCAATAATAAAGTGTTCATATGTCAAATATTGCAAGGAATGTTTAAAAGCTCATAATAACCATTCCTTGTAAAGTAACCAGGTTATAAATTTAAGCTGAAAATAACACTGAAAAGCCAAAGTGAGTGCATCTGCCTCCGTGTTTGGTATGAAAGGATGGTGCATGTACAGCCATGAGCACATTATAACACTTGATATTTTTAATCAAATCCCATTTTAAGATGTCATGTGTGTTACTCCGCTAAAGGTCATTTTAGTTACAGTAGCATTAAGGGTTTTCAATAAAACATTTTAAATGCCAGTTATATAACTGCTTTTAAAACATTTAACAGCCACATTGGTTACATGACCTGAGACAAAGGATATTTTCTCAGCACTTTGATATATTGTGGCTAGATTATCCTTATGGGAACATTCAGTTCCATAATGGCCTCAGGTCATCCCATAATACGTGGTATAGGCTTTTTTTTCACCAAAACAGTAATTGCTAATGAAGCCAATGGTGATGGAAGTTCAATGACATGGCAGAGAATAGAGACTGCAGTCAATAATAGCAGCAGACACTGGCCAGTACAAGAAGTTCATCAGCATTGCCCAAGGACAAGATGTAGCAATAAGGAACGAACACACGTGGATGTGTCTTGGTGCTGCATGTACATTACAGAAAAATAACTCAGGTAAACAGAAGTTCTTTCTTTCCCTGCATTTCCAAGAGTTTTGCACCATTAAAATATGATAGGATATAAGATATGTAGAATATAATATAGGATACATAGGATGTAGTTTTGGGACTTCATACTCAGGTGTACTTGGGCACATATAGAGTTATACCATATAGAGTCATACCACTCCATGCCTCCCCTTTAATTTTGAGACAAGAGGATGCTGTGAGGTGAACAAGCTCCATGTGATGTGCAGGAGACTTGTGCCAGATCTTATTATTGAGGGCAGACAGCTATCTCCTCTTAGGTTCTTGGTAGAAAAGTATCACTGGAATAGCATTTTCAGCTGTGGCATCTCCCCTGCCAGCACTCTTGGATGCTGGATCTCACTCCCAGACACAGCAACCTTTTTGACTCAGAATCCACATGGCAGATTGTCATGAGCCAGGTGACAGGACACACTCCTCTCTCTTTTATCTCTTTAAATTTTGGGTTCTTGTGGTTAAAGCCACATATCTGCCTATTCCTATGTGATCCTAGACTGTCTAGCGTGGCTGTGGTTGGCAGGTGGTTCTAGCTATGCTTGTAGACTTCTGCCCCGCCGAGCAAGTGGCTCTTTTCTGGCAAAGTATTGCCAAAAGCCAGAAATATACTCCAAAAGCAAGCCTCTCTATTCCAAAATTGAAATAAAAATGGTGTATTATTTTCTCCTGCTCTGAGCAGGAGTTACTAGATGACCTTCAGAGGGCCTGTCCAACATGAATCATTCTAAGAAAATGTGTATATTTGTTGAAAAGCAATATAAGCAAAAACCACAGCTACAATCCTTTTTGCCAGCTCTTAGGCATCGTGTCTTTCTCAGTGACTTCAGGTCATAATGAAATTAAGAAGCTGCTGTGTTTCAGAATAATATCTTCCACAGCCAATTTTATCACGAGCCAATGAAATAAATGTTTCCAAAGTGAACAGCTGGCATCTCTTTTCATAAAAGATTCCCTTTTAGAACAGTATTTCCAAACAATATTACAGTGGCTCCATTCACATGGCTATAGTTAAGACTGTGTCAATACTTCTCTTATAAACCTTGTTTTTCAAGGGTTTATAATTTTACAGCTGAGCCATAATTAGCTGGGATTTGAGTTAAGGCATAAGAGTTCAGTCTGTCTGAGAGAACATTTTTGCTAATATTAATAAAATCAGTTTTAAATCATACAAGAGTAAAACATGGTAATTTATATGCATGAAAAGGATTCTTGAACATTAAACAGATTTGATTTTGAAAAAAGGATTTTGACAAGTGATCAGAATATAATATGTTCTCCATAATTTTTGTCTTTTTAAAAGAGAAAGAGTAAAAAAAATCACTTTAGAAACTCAGTTTGACAAACATTCAAAATCAAAGTGGTTGGTCTCTCCTTAATTTATGTTTTTCTGACGACTGGGCACACAGTCTCATTAAAAGGCTCATGTTCTGTCGCTTTGCTCAGTTCCTTAGTCTTTAGTCTTGCTGGCATGTAAGTGTAGTTCTTAATACTTGATATCATTTTGTCTGAGTATTCTATGATAATACCAATTTGCAGTCCTGCCTGTGGTTTTCTGGTCACTTCAGTCTTAGCTAATATTAGCCTATCTTTCTTCACTTTTTGCTTCCAAAGCCATTCTTCATTACGGTGCAAAATAAACACCTCCTGTTTCCCATCCCAGTCATCCTCAACTGTGCTCCACTATGAGCCCAGCTCATCCTTTTAGCATAAGTCAGCCCTGGTTTCTGTTGCTGGAATTTTCCTGACTGAAACAGGATTGCATGGCAAAGAGCCAGATTTGGTTCACTTGCTGTGTATCTTAATGGCAACGTCTACTGACTATCCCCAAAGAGCTAATGAAGTCCCTCAAAATGAGGCCAAGTAATTGATGGCTTTATGCAAAAACTATTGTGTTCATAAAAACTTACCCTTTCTATCATAAATTATTCTGAAAAAATACATGCAATGAGAAAACAGAAGAGATATGCTTAAGTTGGTTACTCAAAATGTCTTTTTCTAGTACGTATAAACTGTTACAGAAGAAACAAATATGAGCATGTGGAAAGCCAGTAGCTCAACAAAGGCATAGGGTGGCTGCTTTCCCAGGACTTTATTCCTTCATTTTACCCCTTCCTTGTTCATCTCCTCTGTGATTTTGCTTTGGACTTCAATTTCCTCCTCCCTCCTGTGACAATTTCCATGCCAGAGTCCCATGACCACTCTGAAGCCTTGCTGTTCCTGAGTGTAAAGTTTCTATTTACCCCTCCCACAATGATCACATTTGAATCATTCCTTTTCATGCAGACCTTTGGCTCCTGTGCAAACCCACGTGCTCACTTCTAAACCAAAACAAAGAATCATCCAGAAAAAGCCATCACTGCCTGTGATGGACTCACCTGAGATCAGCATAGATTCAGAGAATCATCTGTTGCTGTCAAAACCTTTACTGTCACCAGCAAAATAAGGGTTCAAGAAAATATATGATCTGGCTGTCCACCAAGCCACTGGTTCTGGTTCTAACTGTTTCCATTCCTCTTGCCACCTCTCAGAGATTTCTTATCATAAGAAAGCCCAAATGTCTCGAGCTCAAAAGGAGGTCTAGCTCACATTTTTAATAATTCCTTCTTCCTTCCCTTTCTTCTCTCTGCCACTTAACTGAGTTAGTGAACTCCCAAAGACTTTATGGTTCTAAAAGACCAAGAAAGAAATACAGAGAAAAAACAGTGAGAAAACAGTTCCAGTCACATACAGGATGGGTATAACCAAGGACCTCATTCACTGACATTCAGAATGAACTGTCTGCATTAATAAAATCACGTGGCACTCGTCCCCTTTCTTCTCTGTGTAGGCACTGTCAGTGTTTTCCTCCTTCTTCCCTTACTAGTGAGTTCTTCATGTACCCTGAGTCTGGTAACATAATCTTTGTTAAGGTAGGAGACTTTTTCTAAACAGAAGGATAATCAGGGTGATTTGGAAATATGCCTGTTTTAGCCCAGTATTTGTCTGCAGTGGGCAAAAGGGATAGACTTTTTCACCTCGGCGTTACAACACTGTGGAAACAAACATGAATCTTTAGAGTGCATACATCAACCACAGAGCTCTCCTTGTTATCCTTGCTGACTGATCTGTATGATAATTGCAGGCTAGGATGACTATCCCTCTCAGGCCAGAGTTAACCATATTATACAGTCATAAACCTTCCTGAATTCTGTGGCCATCACCCTTCACAAAAACATGAAGTTAAGATTGTTTCTTCAAATTCAAGTGGGATCAATACCTCTCAGGAGACAGATGGGGTTTTCTTTTCTACACTGAAAAAAGAATCAGTGTCTGGAGTTCTGCCTCAAAGTATTCATTCAGCTACAGAACAACACCAGCAAAAATCATCAGAGACTGGGCACTCGCCTTTTTCCTTGATTAGCCCTTAATCTTAGAATTTGGTGTTTTATATAGAGAGCTTGCTGTTGCACTTGCATGTGGCTTTTTTAACTACACAGTTTGGCTCAGGCAAGAAGGGTATGTTTGTTCTTTTTTGAAGCTTTTTCATTTTTACTTGTAGCTGAATCCTCTAGGTCAATTGTATCTGCAGGGGTGGGAAGAGGAATTTAATTGCTTTTACTTCCTACCCTCATCTCAGGGTGACCAGTCCATTAATAATGCACAGGAAGCAACTAGGAAATGCATGGTAGATTAGGGATTAATTGATATTTGGAAAGATTTCAATCCACATTTGAAGGAAAAGGTTATGCACTGTAGACCAGCTCTAGTTACTATGTGCATTTGATTATTACTTCTTACAGCCCTCCTCCTTCTGGTTTTAGATCTGTTTTCTCCTTTCCTCGGCCAACAAGGCTTTTACAAAAATTTCTTTGATTGTTTCTTTCTGGAGGTATTTGCTACATTTCTGATACACACTACCCAATATTAAATAAATACATAAATTTGTCTGTATTTTCCAGTAACTATTTCTGTTTGTTTGTTTGTTTTTGTTTTTTTTTTGTTTTTGGGGTTTTTTTTCTGCACTGACACCACCCACAGTTCCTTTATGAACAATTTGACTTTCCAAAATGTCATTGATTTCCCTGCTTGGAAGTTACAAGATTTTTATTAAGTTTACAAGATTAATATTTTTAGAGACAAAAGTCCTTCAATCCTTTCACTAAATAGGTGCTGCAAGTTTGTTTCAATGCTTGCTGATGTGCTTCAGCACATCAGTTTTACTTAGAAACAAGAGTGAGGCACTCCTCAAATCAACAAGGCACTAAAATACAGGAAACAGATGGGCAATTCCAGTGATGTCAGGGCAGGAAGGTATGATTTAGTTGGTTTGAAAATGACAATCCTGACACCTCGATTTGTTTTGCCATAGAAATTATTATTATTTCAGTAACTTCTTTAGCCATTTTAAAGGCTGCAGAACAGCTAATATTGATACCCATAAAACCAGTAACTACTGGTAGCAGAACTTGACTCTATCTGTCAGGAGCTAGGGATGAGAGTAAATAATAGAACACCCAATAGAAAAGAGATATTAGATTCTTTTAAGACCTTGAAAAATTCACCATCTTTTCTCAATGCCCCTTACATTAAAAATAGACGAAGTTAGGAATGTAACATAAATGTCCAGTTACAAGCACTTTGATAATGTTAGGTGAATTGGACCAAGACCTTTTGAGGACCCATAGTGTTACAGCAGCTTTTATGATGGTATTTGAATTTGAGAGTAATGGATTCTTCTAAGCAGATAAAGCCAGACAATTTGGAAAGGTTTCAAGGCTGCTAAATGCACACCACAGAGAGACATTGATGATTGTAAAATCTGAATAGCCACCTCAATTTAGGATTAAAATGTCAAAGGAGCGGTAGATCTGCCTTTCATATGTCATACCATGAAGTATTTGGAATGCAAATCATGGAAACACTGGAAGTTCTTTTCTAATAAACTGCCACTTTGGAAGCAGAACTAGACAAATTACAAAAGCTTGTTAAGATCCAATATGTGAGCAAAGAAACAGTGATGATGACTCTCCTTTGCAGTAATCAGTTGGGATTGGAGAAGTTTCATCTTTTCACCACTAAGGTAGTAAAGGTCACATCATAAGTGACTCTCATGGTCCTACCATGGAGTGTTTTGCACCCCGAATGCAGTTCTGTTTTAATTCCCTCTGACAGACCAAGAGAAAGGAAAAGACATTGAAATAGATGAAGTAGCTAAAAAAGATGCCCTGGAGGAATCTTTGCTCACCTCACCACATCATGGTGATAACAGCTGCTGAAAATACCACATTTTTAATACTGCTGAATATCTCAATCCAGGCCTAATTGTATTCAAATTATCCACTGTCTAAAGAGAGAGAACAGTAAGCAGCATATCCTATAGTACAGTAATAAATTAAAAAATATGCTATTTACAACTGTTGTTAAGAGCTGTTTTCAAATCCCTTTAGTATTTTCTATCCATAGAGGTATTTGGAGGATTTTGCTAATTCTGGTTTTATTAACATATTTGGTGAAGGCCGAGTTTCATCTCTTAATCTAGGAGACTTTGCAAGCACTATTTGCTGATTTATCTACTTTGATTAAATAAATGAAGAAAGACTTGTAAACTGTAGTGGTGTCACAATGGGGTAGTTATGCTTTATTTTAATTAAAATCGGAATCTAAAAAATATTCTATTCAGTGGCTCTCTACCTGGGGGTGCTTGGCCTAGTTTTTTCAAGTACCTAGAGATTCTGCTGAAGTCTTCATTTGCTCAATCTGCCAAATCCACAGGGCTGCTTTCTGTGTACAGCTCAGGCTGCAGGCACATTTTCAGCGAAAAGAATCTGAATTCTCTGGTCACAAGCATTTGCGTAAGGCCTGTGCTGCTTTTATACAAATCTGCTCTGCTTTCCACAACTTCCAGGCTCTGCACCTCATGTGGTTCCAAGTTTCTCCTGCAATATTAGAGGAAAGAAGACTCCATGAAACTTTTGGTTTCTATTTAACTTTCCACCCCATCTCTGCAGGCCCCAGAGATAGTCATGGACAAATCTCTGACCCCAGTGAGTTTTCTGTCAAAGAGTAATGACCAAGATTCAGAAACAAAAAGTGACTCTTGTGAAATCATCACAGTACAAAGCAATATGGGTTCTTTCAAATAGAGGAATCAAAACCTAAAGAGAATTTCCCTACCTTTGGTGAGGCTCCCAGCTATGTGGTTTATGGCTGTGCCTCTGTTCTTAGTCGTGCCTGAGTTCTGCTGGAGGAAGTGATTGTAATTAACAATCAAATAAATAAGAATTTCCATCACAGCTTATTTTTCATTTTAGTTGGCAACGATCTCATCCCTCTCAAAACCAGTTACATATTGCCTTGGAGACCACGGGTTAACCTGGATGTTGCTAGGATGCACCATTTGCCTGGTTCTGTCTCCTTTTCCTCAGCCACATTGCCTACTCTCAGCGCTGTTAATCCATTTGGATACTGCCCTTACGTACCCTTATGCTGGGAAGTTCCTGAGCAGCCATGTGGTTTAGATTCCTCCTCACTGCACTGTGCTTATCTTGAAACACTGAACAGACAGTATTTGCATGTGCATTTATTTTCCCTGGATGGGCTGTGTTGGCCTTTTGTGGGAAATGTTGCAAACAGACCACAAATGAAGTTGATGTGAAACTGAGAAAAGCAGGCAGATAGGGTTATACAGGGATAAATTGAGAGGCGATGTGGAAGACAGAACTTACCTACTACCTAAACTCCTAGACAATCAATGCCACTTACGTGATTGACCTGTATTACCATCGGCAGCAAAGAGCTGTGGTTGGAAAGCCCTTGTTGGTACTGACAGTGAAAGGAAATGAAGAAAGCTGAACGAACTGAGTTGAGAAAATAAGTAGCCCAACTACCTTTTCCTTCCTAATCATCATGTTTTAATACAACAGAATAAAGTGGCATATAAAAGGGTAATACGCATTTTCTTCAAGGACTTGTTGAAACATATAATACGGTATCTTTGTAATTTACTGGTAATATGTTCACAATATGAAGGATCAGGAGCAGAGAGTTCTATCACTATATTTAGAAAAAAATGCTGATTTTCTTTCATAGGCTTGATATAAACTTTGATTACATAGCATTTCTTTAATTTGCTGCTATTCAAGAAAACCCTTAGAGCACCGCAGCAAGCAATGCCTCTCTTTTACATTTGCATTTTTTAATTTGCATTTTTTAATTTCCCAGACTGCAGCTCCACACCTACACAGGCTTCCCCTGTGGGAGAGAAGAGAATATTTTTCAGTATGAATGATACTGTTTCTCTTCTCAAATAGCTGTAGTTATTAATTCCAGAGATTTACAGAAAAAATCACTTTGCTACTGTTACACTTAAGTGTGTACGTTTTTTTTCTAACTAATATCAGATGCCAATCTATTGCTCCACTGTTACCCATTTTAAATAGGGCAGCCAAGCAAAAAGTTCAGACTGCTCAAATGACTAGCTGCTGCTCTCAGCAGCCTGCTCGTGCATTCCTTGCATACCCCAAAATGACACTGAGTGCAAAAAGAGTTTGGTGCTTTTAAAGGAAGAGTCATTATGTTCATAATGTGTTAAGCCCCCCGTGGTACAGTAATGGCAAGAATCTAGACCAGGTTACTCAGCACTGGAGACTATTTACTAACCAGCAGGGACCAGTTTAGTAGATACCTTTAAAACATGTACTAAACCCCATGTTGTAGGAGATAGGGTATGTGCCTGTGGCCTGGATGATCTGCATTTTAAACTCCACTCTGCCTCACTTGGATAGGGACCTCAATCCAGATCTCTTTCATCTCTTGTGAGTGTCTGGCTCTTTTCAATTCAGAAAGGTTATGACAGAAAGATCCTGTAAAACTACAGTTACATCATTCACATGGTGGGTGACAAAGTTAGGACATCTCATCAAGCAATTCTTTCAGCCGCTGGTATTTCCATGTGTAAAACTGGAGTGGTGCCACTAGAAGAGGCTGAGAAAGCCCACAGCACTCAAAGAAGCTGATGGGCAGAGGCCCTTCTGAGACATAAAAGGCCTAAATTTAGTTCTATATGCCAGATTTGGCAGACAGACATTTAACTTCCAATTTCCTGGAAGATGCCCAATTAACAGAAGAAAAAAAGAAAAGAAATGGTCTCTCCTCATTCTGATTTTGTAGGAAAGTGTCAGCTTCTTTTGAGTACTGATCTTTAAGAGAAATTTCAGAATAGCAGGGAACACCTGTGCACTCAGAGATCAGAGTGAAAGGATGTCCTTCTCTGGGGCATCTCCTGCCTCACTCACCAGGTCCCCTTCAACATGCTGGCTTCTGGGACTGTCATTTTTAAGCTCCCCACCTGGTCCTGCTTTGCAGGCAGAGTCTGTACCTAAGTTGGATTTCTTTATCTCACACAGAGTCTTTCCTCTGAAAAGCCTGGGATGCTTCATATGAGGTATGACACAAAGAGGGAAGGCAAAAAGCAAAATTAGACCTGGAAAAGAGATGACAACAGCAGGGCAATGGCTTTGTTCAGGAATTTAGCCTAGTACTAATGCCTGTCTATTGGAGAGTAACTGTCTCCAGAACAACTCCATCCAGAGGCTGAGGCAACAAAACATATTATTTATTTGACTTTTTATATTCAGGACCTTGCAAAAGAAAATTTATGAACACAGTGTGTCTTCCCAAGACTGAACATTTGCTCACATAATAAGGTAGGAAAAAAAGAAAAAGGACTTGGAAGACTTTATATAACAGTACCATCTCGTGACATCTGCCATAATAATATTTTATTTGTCAGTCCTTTCTTATCCTATGTCTCTTGAAGCCTGACTAGGTTATTGCATCAAAGGGAAGGGGTAATAGTATCATTTCAGATAAAAGAAAAAGAGAGAAGTGTGCTGTACACAATCTGCTCATCATGTCACCTCACAGTTACATTAACCAAACAGGCACCACATCTATGAAGAGTACACATATAACGCGACAATCCATGTCAGCTACAGCTTCTTCTCAGGTATGGGAAAAAATGCTCCATTCTTACATGGTACCTAAAATTCAAAATGCTTTGCACAGATCAAGTAATGTAACATACTTTACACACATCAACACACAGAGTCAGAAAAAGATCAAATAAATGACAAAGCACAGCCTTTAACAGATGCAGGAAGTGGCAGAGCCATAAGCAACACTGAACTCCTGGATTTTGGAATTTGGGAAAAACCCCCGTACTCTAGTGCTACTGTTTCCTTTCCCTTTCTTAAAGCACGTGTTTCAGGCAGCAAATTCATCTGTGCAAGCATTAAGCACATCACCAGCTCTTTGCAAGTACTGAACTGAATAAATAATATTAACTATAAACCCACTACCATGTCCTAAGACACTAAATTTATTGAAATTTGAAACATTCGTATTTAACTGACTTTGGTAAAGACAACTCTGAAAACTGAACTATCTTGGTACTACTAATAATGATAATCATGACCAATAATGCTGTTCTAATAAGGATTTAATCCTACAGATCATTTTATAAAAGCACTTTGATAATAATGATTATTTATTCTTTTACAGTGCATTTTTAATGCTAGCAACTTCAAGTACCACAATGATTAATAAAGCTAAAGAAATAAAGAGATACATGAAATAACAAGCCTATGAGACTGCTAATATGCTGATCTTATTTAATAAACCTTACCACATATAAAACTGTAAGAGTGATTCTCTTGGGAGAGCAGAAAAATAAAAAATAAACAAAAAACCCCTCGAGGCTATGTCAGCAGGATTGAATTGACCTGTGTATCAATGTCATTTCCATTGTCACTCTAGCAAACAAAATAAAATAATAAACAGCATTTAGTGAACTGTGGGTGAGGCATCAGCTGGTGTAAAGAGGTGGACTGGCATTAATGGCATTAGGAGCTGTGCATTTGGCCCAGCATTTTCAAAGGGCTGCAGAAGCACAAGAAAATGCCCAATATGTTTTGCCCATGATGACTGCAATGCACAGCAGAGGAAGGATGTGTACTGTAAATGTTCACATCCTCTGGTGATGATTGGTACATATATATGTGAGATACTTAGCTGGATTGGCCATACTGAGATCTGCTGGGGGCTTTTTCTGGCTTCAGTGCCTAGGATTTAAGTTCAATAGAGGGGCCTCTTGCCTTCTTATTCCTATGTTCCTTTTCTTGCAGCTAAACCAAAGGCTTTGGTATGACCCAAGTTGGATTTTCATAGATATTCATACCAGGGACATAAAAAGAATTCACCTGGTCCAAAAAAGTCCCCCATAAGGGATTCGTTTAGCCTACAAAGCATTGCATAGGCAGCAATTTGCCAAAATAGCTTAGAATGGAAATCACTTGGGCTGGCACAATTTACAGCAGCAAAAGAAATCTTCTGCAGGATGGCTTATGTAACTAGGGAAACCTGGTTAGCAAAACAGGCACTTTTCATATACAGGACTCGATCCTTCTCAAGTAGTTTTTACTGGTTTGACTTTCCTGGCAAAGTCTTGGTAGTTGAGATTAACTTTAAGAGATATATTCAACAATAAGGATGTCAGGTTGAATAACTTTCTAATTAAAAAGTCCCCTGACTTTGTTCCTATCTGGCACTGATCACTCCCATAGCAATGTGAAACCAGAAAGAAACGGGTTATGGGATGCACAAGAGAGAAGACTCCAGGAGGAGGTTTACTGAGACATGAGATATAAATTGAATTTATCCACAGTGACCTGCTCTGTGTGCTCCAAAGCAATGTCCACATGCTGGAGTCAGGGAAGTGAAGAAAGCAGTATCCAAACTCAGGTGTGAGATGGGGAGAGAGAAGTGAGTCTTCGGAAGAAAAGTTGAAGGAACTTACTGCAAGGGAATTCTGCAGTTGTTCCTCTGCATAGTTATATTTTCTCAGGCAGTTTAGGAAATGATTGAACAGAGAAAGACATAAAAGAGCAAAAAAAGTTGCCAGGTAAACAAAAGCCCTCTGATAAAAGAGAAGCCCAGCTCATGGTCAGAGAAACTATTGGTGGTAAGAAATAGCTGGCATGTTTTGAATACACGCTATATAAACACTGTCTGAGGTTCATGGAAGTACTGAATGGAACCAACTATCTCTTTGTTAAGGGGATGAACAATATTTCATTCCAAATAACTATCAAGAGTAGCCTCCAGCCACAGAAAGCAAATCTGAATAGGAAGAGATCTTAGCAGATCCAATACAGGCTTTCTACACTACCGGTCGATCCTTCTCCAAACTAATTTGTGAACAAAGAGAACAAAGGGCTGGATGTTTCTCTGGGGACAGTCATATTTTCAAACTGAAGAGTAAATTATGTTGAATGAGAATACAAGTCATAAAACATAACCAGGCTATTAGCTAGGTAAGAATTGGGGGAAGATACAGTGCTCCACAATGAATTCCTAGTGTTACATACGATAAGTGGAGACAATAGAAATCAGTGGGAAAATTTGGCATGCAGTGATTTCCTTCCCTGGGCCTCCTGCAATTTGCAGAACTCTGCAGAATTTCTTAGGCTGCTTGGTCAGCTTTCTCTTTTGCTGAAATATACTTGGATTTCAATGCTAACTACCACTGCTACAAAAGGAGGGTAGTTATAAAAGGTTGATTTGCAAAAATATTTATAAATTCTGCAGCTTTCTATTTTTAGGTGTTCAATTTAAGGCTTCTGGTGGCTGCAGACATCTGTCTTGTCAGAGATTTCTCTGTGGTGCTAACAGAAGTGAAGCTGAACTGAAGACTTAGATTCATCATGAAATGGGAACTGGGACTTTGATTCTGCAGAAAATAGAACCCAGAGGAGAATCATAAACACATTTTCTTTGCATATAGATGGTTTTTATTCCCAGAATTATTCAGCAATGGAAATAAATAGGAACTTTGTTAGGGATTTCTGGTGGGATCAAGATGGAGCCTGGCTGTTGTCAGTAACAGCTCTCATGACACCAGCAAACTTAGAACCACAGAATCTTTTCAGATGGACATCTAAGATCATCAAGTCCAACAGTTAACCCACCACTGCCAAGTCCACCACTAAACTATGTTCCCAAGTGCCACATCTACATGTCTTTTAATTACCTGAAGGGATGGTGACTCAACCACTTGCCTGGGCAGTCTGTCCAATACTTGACAATCGTTTCAGTGAATGCATTTTTCCTAATACCCAATCTAGACCTCTCCTGGCACAGCTTGAGCCCATTTCCTCTTGTTCTGTTGCCTGTTACTTGGGAAAAGAGACTGACCCTCAGATGGCCACAGTCTCCTTTCAGGAAGCTTTAGAGAGTAATGAAGTCTCCCTGAGCCTCCTTTTGTCCAGATTAAACACTCCCAGCTCCCTCAGCTGCTCCTTATCACACTTGTGCTCCAGACCCTTCCCCAGCAAACTTGCACTTCTCTGGACACGCTCCAGCACCTCAATGACCTTCTTGTCATGAGGGCCCCAAAACTGAACAAAAATTCAAGGTGTGGCCACAACAGTGCCAAGTACATGGGAACAATCACTGCCCTAGTCCTTCTTACCCTCCGGTCCAACTTGGTGACACCCACAGAGTGACCAAGGATGGCCTCAGTTCCCTCATCCAGATTGCTGATAAAGATATGATGGAGAACTGGCCCCAGTACTGAGCCCTGGGGAACAGCACTGGTGACCAGTCCCAGCTGGATGTAACTCCATTCCCCACAACTCTCTGGGCCCTGCCATTCAGACACTTCTTTACTCAGGGAACAGTGCACCCATCCAAGACATGAGCAGCCAGTTTCTCCAGGAGAATGCAGTGGAAAACAGTGTCAAAGGCTTTGGTCCTTCTAATTTTCTTCCTGAATAACCTCATGACATCCTTATAGTCCCCCAGAGTTGCCCGCCTCTTCTGCCAAAGGTCATAAACTCTCCTCTTTTTTCCCTGTGTTACGGCCAAATCTCTCTGTTCAGCTGGGCTGGTCTTCCTCACCGACTCATCTTTTGATACATGGGGACAGCCTGATCTTGTGCTTTTAAGAGTTCCTTCTTAGAGTATGTCCAGCCTTTCTGGACTCCTTTTCCCTTCAGGACTGCCTTTCAAGTGACTCTGTCAACCAGTCTCCTAAAGAGGACAAAGTCTGCCCTCAGGAAATCCCAGTGTGTGTGTTTGTTGGACTCGGTTGTTGCTGTTCAGCCTGATGTGAACTCCTGAGGTTTGTGTTCCCTTTCACTTTGTCCATGTTTCAACACCACAGCTCACTATCCATGCTTAACCAGGTACTCTTAGTTAATAGTTCCCTGTGCACTCTGTAAAGACTCTATCTCCTCAGTCATTTGTCATTTCTATACAAATCAAAATACCATCTGAAGTTAAATTAAAGTTATCAGAAGCCCATTTGCTCAGTGTTTGTGGTAGGAGAGCAAAGTCCCATCCTTTAAAGGGAAACCTTTTCCTTGAAGGATTATCCCAAATAACATTTTCACAAAGGCTGAAGAATGTATTATGCACAAAGTAGAGATCATGCAAGACTTCTCCTGGAGTCTCATCAACATTGTATTTGAAAAACAAAAATCCAAAAGAGGAGGAAAAACTTGCATGCATGTCAGTGGGATGATCAGCATGCAGACTGTCATAGGTTTGTGGTGTGTTAGCTATGAAAATGCTACTAGCTACGAGAAGGCTTTAAAACAGCAGAGTCTAAATATGTGATATCTAGGATATAAAGAATAAGAGATTCTGGGAAGTTCTAGAGTACATGAAAAGGATACTAAAGAATAGCAACTAAGATAAGTTCTTGGAAAAATCACCCTGCTTAAGGGAAACACTATGAGAGAATCATGAGAGAGCTGTTCAGTCAACTTGGAAAGAAACCAAAGCAATTGGCCAGTTTGTACATGTTGGTACTGCTCACTGGATCAGGGAATGAAGCAGCAACAGGTATGGCCTGACCAAAAATTCCAATGGGGAGCTAAGTCACAGGGTAGAATTTGAAATCCTTAACAAGGTGAAATAAAGACTATGAGGAACTAAACACAGGCATGGTTCATGAGGTAAGCAGTGTGCTCCTGCCATCAGCAAGGTACAGGGCATGGAAGACAAAATTAAGCTCAGGAATGAACTGGTAAAAACTGGGAGAACACTTTCTCATCTTGGATCCAACCATGTGGTTAATGACATCGTTGATTTTGATCAATTTGATTTGCATGCTGTAGCTTCTGTTACAAAATCCATCACAGGATATAAAATACTTTGTTTGTTCTTAAGATTTCTATTTTCCTTTTTCTATAAGGTTCAAAAGAATCTTTTGCTCCTGCTATTTTGCTCATACCATACTTGAAAGCACAAAAATGTGAACTGTTTGTTTATCCTCAGGGCAGGTGCTCTGTAGATTATCACAGTCAAGCTTTGTTGTTCTGCACTACAAAGTCTTCAACCTTGACCTGAGAGGTTGTTTTTCCCACTTCCCCACCCCCTAAAAAACGAAAAATAAAGCAAAGACAGAGAAATTATTCTGTATTCTAAGCTGTTGCTCTGTCTCACTTTAGTAAATTCTTTGTCATACATAAACATACAAGTTTTCTATTTACCTGTACCTGACTGCTACTCAATACTGAAGCTGAACTGGGGCTCAAATCACTGTCTTAGTGTGGGTAGAAAATTAGAAGTGCAGACTCTCGTGGGGAATTCAGCAGTGTTAATTGTATGACTTGCCAATACTCAGGGGAAACCTTCCAGGTGACATGTAAGGAAATAACACACATATATCTTACTTTAATATGAAGGAAACCAGAGTGCTCACCTCCCTGCACAATCTGTTGACAACTTTACCCTTATATTGAATGATGACACACAGGTGGAATTATCTTGTTCCATTAAGGATCTTTTAGAAAAACATATATAACAACCAAAGTCTGCAAAGGTTTTCTTGTCCCAGACAAATATTGTACAAATCCTAAATTCTGGAGTTATTTCAAAAAAAATAAATCTGGAAAAAATACATAATGTTTTCTATTTATTAGTGTGTAGGGAAGAGTAATACAGTAAATTACTGCTCCAGTCCCCTCCCTGGTATGATCTGTGATACAAGATAAAAAAGCACACTATAGCTCAGAACAGGAGGTGCAAAGGTGACTTTTGAAATCCCCTGATCCCAACCTAATTGCTAGACAGTCCCCAAGCATAAGCTGGAGCAGCCTCCAGCATCAGCATCTAAACATGCCTTTTGTTCCAGTCCAAAGCCCATCAGGAATCATGCCCCAATACTACAGGAGTATTCTCTGGGAAAAGAATTAATAGGTTCCCGAGCCACTTGTTTCATCAGCCTGAAGAAAGCCTTATTTAACTCTTTGCATAACTTCAGTACTGATAGTTTTGACCATGCCTTGTGAGAATATATCATAGTGGCTGCTATTCATAATTTAACAACATTTCTAAAGTATCTAGTAAAAATATTCTCCTGATAATCCATGAGTGCTTCTTACAATAAGTCTGTGAAAGTTTCTGCTTTTTTGTTCCTCTGCAGAAATTTAAAACCCATAAACATCCATTAATCTCAGATCTGTAGACCTTAAGCTGTATCTAATAATCTTGGACAAATTCTCTCAGGCCCAGATGGACACTGCCTTGGAGCTTCTCACTGGATTGGTTAAAAGGCTAAAGCATGGATATATCCCAGATGTTACCAAGGATGTTTGTCTTGAGTAGTCATAAAACTTTGATATGCATAGATATTTGGCAAATTACGTTTTCTTAAAATTGTTACCAGTGGAAATTTTATACTTAGGAAAACCCATTGTCCTATGAATGCTGAAATGTGGCAATTATCAGTACATAGGGCCACAGGATTTACACAGGGAATTCACATATGAACAAGGGAAATATTTGTTTATCATGAAAGACAAAAATATCTCCCTGCTTTTCCTGCAGCATCAGAAAGGCAGATGAGAATGATGGGTTGGATTCTGATCACGAGGTCACAGCTTGCAGGAATGAGTACATGGATGTAAAAATGACATAGGGCTAAAAGCAGTCTGTGATGGATCTTGTTCTAAAATAAGAGTTTTGTTGATCCTTGGATTTTCAAATGAGCCAAAGATAGTCGGAAACTCTTTTAGTACAAAATGTAGAGTTAGATGTTTTATGCTGGTAGGTTCCTTTGATAAAAGGAACTGTCCTAGTTGCAATAAAAAACCCTAATCCAACCCTCTCTCTATTTATATTTCAGCTATTCCATGTCCTTCTCCAGGAGGACCAATATTGCAGCTCCATATAATCAGGTGGCTGGCAGCTGGGCGCCACTATGCTCAATATTCAAACCTCGATGTTAGAAGTGAAAAGAGAGAAACCATGTCAAGGCAGTGTCTATCAGCTGTACTCTGTAACTTAAAATCAGAGGCCCCAAAGTTACTTTTGAATTCTTGCAGGGTTACAGGCCTCCAAAATAAATCAGCTCTGCCAGTTGTGAAACACCCTAGAGCATGTACTAGAAACATTCAATGTCTTTTAAAGTGACAGATTAAAATTTCTAGTAGCAAAGTTCTGCTCTTTCCTTAATTAATCCATAAGCAACTCCACTTACACTTGCAGTGAAGGATTTGTGTGTTCTTCTGAAAATCTGCCATCAAGCCCCACCAGCCTGCTTTCCACTGATTCTGATCTTACTTGCACCAGCAAAAATAAATGTAAGTAATACTGTATCAGAGATGCTTTGGTGCATGTCCAAAATTAGGCTCAAGCTGCAGACCTGTATATTTTTATGCTAAGAAATCCTGAGCTGAGCATGCAGAAGAGCTCTGCTGGAGGGGACCAGGGAAGAGTCATACTTGGGCACAGGAGCTCAGCCACACAATCTGCTGACTCTTCCACTGATGCCTCCAAAGTTTTGTCTCAAATGCTGTCAGCAAGCCAGGACCACACTGGGGACACAAAATCAGGGTACAAAGGTAATTGTAAGGTCTCCCTAAGCTGTTTTTGAAGATATGTTTATGTAGATACTTGCCTCCAAAAATGTGAAATCTGTTTAGACAGAGCTGCCTCTTTGTGTGGTGAGGTGGAGTCCTCTGCATTGAAGCGAGCAAAAGATCCTTTTCAGCTACAGACAGTGTATGAGACCATTCCCAGACCTTGCTTGAGAGAAAGGTTCCAATTATTGCTAGTGCTCTCTGCAGAAAACACCTAGAAAAATCCTCAGTAGCTATGGTCGCCACAGGCTCTGCTGTCAGCTTCCAGCAGTGCCCAGCCCAGCAATGTGTGCACTGACCTCACCCCAAACAAAAAAACACAGCTCATGCCTGTGGTACTGCCCAGCACCAAACTGCTCAAAGAATGAAAGAACAAATCTCGGGGAAATTATTCTTCAGTATAATTTCAGTTTAAAGAAAGTGTTTCTCAAACTGGGCAAACATGAACTCACCATAAGGAGTGAAAGACCCCATGATAAATTCTGTCATTCTGAGTTTGCAAATGACTGCTCCAGGAAGTACAAATGATCGTCTTATTTGCAATGGGCTAACTCTGAAACCTAATGGTGGCAGTTAAAAAAGAGTTTAGTATTTCATTACCTGAGAGCACTAGCAAAACATTTAGCCAATATGTCTGTCCAGAAACTCCATACAATCTCCCTCCACATGTGAAATCCATGTGTCACAGATCCCAACTCTGTTCTTCACTGACTTTGTGCATGAAATTTTGTATGACAGAGTTACCCATTTTCAAACCAAAAAATCCAGTTGGATTTGCAGTACAACACTACAGATGAAAAATGGGGAGGATGGATCAGACATTGTGAGATACGCTGAATATCATATGAGAAGGAAAACTATGCTCTGGACCCTGCTCTGGCTACATTATTCATTTTCATATTTAATTTATAAAAAACTTCACCTAATTTCCACATGGTTTCCAGCCTCTTGCAAAATACAGTCCCAGAATCTTTACATCCTCCTGCAAAATTCTAGTTGAACTGGGTACTTAAAAGTAAAAAGACTAATTTTAAAGACAAAACCCAAGGCCCTAATCACACACAAGCTGTAATGTTTAAGCTTCTGTAAACTATTTTGGACAACAGTTTTGAAAAAGGAAGTGGCTAGCTTTTCAAAAACACCTGAAAAGGGCCAGATTCTGGCCAATATGTAAGATACAATGTAAATCAGAAGCAATCTCCTTGAAGTTAATAGAGATCAGATTCCAGGCTCATAAGCTATTGCACACTGAATTTAACTATCTGTCATGCCTGCGAGGTTACAGCACAGACCTAAAAGAACGTATGGTGTAAGATCAATGTTAAGGAAAGAGTTTCATTTAAAAGACCATCTTTTCCCATCAGACCTGATAGGAGATTTATTATTCCAATATTATTGGTGAAACTAGAAGAGAGAGGAAAAAATAAACAGGAACATATATTTTCATTTTATGACTGTGAACAACATTTCATACTGTAAACATATCTTGGTCTATAACATTTACCCAGTAAAAAAAAAATCATTTCAATACAGTCCTTATTGCTAGCTCGGCAGAGCCTCCCCAGAACATTGTGTTAATGATTAATATGAAGTCAGTGGAATTCCACAGTTGCTGAGAGTCTTGTGCCCAAGAATGAACTGCATTGCTAAATCAGCAAAGACAGTTGTCAAGGTAACCTCTATGTAATCTATTTAACTGGCTCCCAAAACACCAATCAAGGTCAGATAACGCACTCAAGCACCATATGAACACACTCATACGGCATAAAGCTTTGTATCAAGACAGCAGGGAGGAAAAAACCTCATTAGGAAGTAGGGGAAAAAAATAAATTCAGTTTTGAGAAGTGTTAATTGGGATTGCAGTTAGCTTTGTGGGGAAAGCATGCCACTCATCTGAATATGTTTTATCTATAGTAGAAGTAATTTCACTCCAGTTCTGTTTGAATGGAAATATCCTTCTACTAGTGCTGGGGTGGGGGGGAAAGACAAAACCAACCCACCCAAAATGCAAAAACAGCCACGGATAAATTATTAATTTCATTTATTGTTTTATTAATGCATGTCTGGTATCTACACTCTGATACAGAGTTCTCATTTTGTTTTGCTCTGCAATAGATTTTTGTATTCCTTAACAGCAAATGAAATACCAGCAGCATCTTGGGGCTGGGGATACACAACATGGTTCCACAAGTCCTGCTCCCCTGAGACCTCTCCCTTCCTATGGAAACTTTCCAGTCATTTCTGGAAAGGAGAACAATCTATTTGGAGTTACAATCTGATGGGTACCTTGAATTTTAAGTTGTATTTACTTTCTGTGCACTCACATCTCTGTAGCCATAACAAGGACTGGCAAGAGTCACTGGGGTCTGAACTGATTTTTATTCCAACAATTGTTGTGCATACAAATCAACATCCTTTGCTTGATATTTACTTCTTTGTTCAATATTTACTGCTTTGCTTTTCCTGGAAGCAAAGGATAGTAAGCATTATGAGAATTTAAAAGGTTGTCTGTTTCCCTTGGAGCCTCCATATCCTTGTCCTCTGCTGGAAAGCTACAGTACTCCACAACTTCTTACAGCCTCTACTCCTCAGTGAATCTCAGCAAATATCCCTTTGCTGCTTACAGTAAAAGTACATACCAAGGGAGCTATTTCCTTCCTTCAGTTACACAATGTCAGTATCATGGAGCTGTGCTAAATCAGGACACTGCTCCTGTTCCACAAAGATGCCAAAAGGTCTTGCTATAGAAATGAAGAGCTAAAATTATCAGTTCCAAAACTGCAGAAAGCAAACACAGTAAAGACTATGTAACACCCCTGTGTTTAGACAATATATTTGGCCAATGCCATTCATACAAAAAAACCCACAAAACTCTTCTTTAAATGCAAAATGGCTGCATACAAAAGACTTTAATGAAAGAAGAGATGCAGTTCTGGGATTTGAGAGTCACTGGCAACTCTGCTTGAGTTATAGACATTTAGCACTTCTCAGGCTTTTCTCCTTTGTAATGGAGTGTGAGATCCGTATGCCTGTCTGGGATCAGCACAGGATCCAAGGGCTATAAAATCATGTACTAGATTAGGAAACAAGGAAGACAACTGCACATTCTAGTCATCCCCAGTGTGGGAGGGTGCGACGGTGCCACAAGCTGCTGCTTATCATGTTGCTGCTGAAGGCAACCATGTAGGCAGAACCCACAGCCTTCACAGAACTACCCCAGGACTGCTCTGGATCCACTAGGCTGGGAATAACAAAGCTGCCAAGCTGGCTCCAACCTACTCGAGAAAGTCAAGCTTCAGGAGAAGACAAACTGTGTTGCCTGTCACAGCATCTCACCTTACAGATGTAGGGCAGATGTGCACCCAGAAACACCCACATGGTGCACCCATGTTGGTTGACTTCCAGCACATGCTTTTGAGTTTCCATCTTAGGGAAACAGGACAATGGGCTGGGAAGGACCTAAATCTTGTCTGGCTGTGGAGTCAGGAGAGATACAGTGTGAACAATTTCATATGAACACTTTAAGGATCCAAATATTATTCATTAGATTTTTCTGTAAAATAACCACCATCATAAAACCCAAGCAAATTGCCAATACCCAGGAATTTACAACAGACCTGTTAGGTAGGAAGAGTGATGGGCACCATTTTGAGATCAAGAAGCTGAAAAGGATGGGGACTAAGTGATCTGCTCACTGTCAACAGGATGCACGTGGCAGCCACAGATGGATGCCAAGAACCCCCTAAACCCCAGCCCAGCTGAAGCACTGTGGTCTCTGTCTTTAAAAAAGCCACTTGAGAGCCCTGAGCACCCACAAAACCTGTTGATTTCAGATTTCACCAGGAGGTAAGAGCATTTGGCACTTGTCAGGTGTGTTAGCATAAAAGGAAAGAGCTTGTATATCTTTTCAAGCTCTAGAGACTGTGACTGCTTTCAACAAGAAATTAGCAGCTTGTCTCTGGGTTTTGACATGTCAAACACAGAGGGGAGGACTGACAGCTAATGAAGCTCTGAGACAATTACAATGACTCTCCCATGATGAACCGAAATCCACCCCTGCATTGCTGGGCACCAGTGTAATGAAAGTTGGACTATTCGTAGCATGTCCCCTTTTGTGTCACTACAAACACTGATCTGACAGTGCAGATAAAAAGGAAAGAGGATGAAAACTGAAGGAACACTAATTTCTAAGACAGACTATGTCAGAGATACTGTATACAGGCAATCAGTGTGTGTTTCTTGTCCTGGCAAATACCTGATAAGCCAAGTTTCAAACCAAACAGGACTGTAAGTATAAATATTTATAGCCATGGTTGAAGTAACCTGGTATTTCAGATCTCAGAAAATGGTTCTGGATTCACAATGACTTCAGCTCATACATGCCTTCGAGTGTGGACCTAGGTTACTTTTGAGTTAATTTGGCTACATGAAGAGAACCCACTGAATTTCAATAAATACTGCCACTGTACCTTTTGTGTGTGTATGGTCTGTTTTCTTTATTAGTCCCAATTAGAACTGTAAACATGGACTGTACCTAAAACACTTCTCTTTGCATCCATGAAATTGCTCTTGTATTTCTAGCAAGTTTAATGCAGGCACATAGACAGCAGGTAACATCACTTGCTTTGTGAGGGTGTAGGACAGCCAGTGTAGGCAATGCTGGCAGGAGATGCCATGCACTTCCTACTCAGAGATAGAATAATATAGCTCTTGTGGACAGCCAAATATAAATGTACACATGAAAGATAAAGCAGGGTGGTCCTACCATCCATCCACAAAAGTGATTTTAAAAGCCATGAGTAAATGTATATGAAACCATCACAATTGCTGCACCATCTCTATTATGCAAGTTATTACAGTAAAGTCATGGTTACAGTCATTTCAATCAGCACTCCCTTTATGAAAGTAATTTCTGGAGGTCACAACCTGAAAGCATATTTATATACGAGGAAAAACATCATGCTTGCAGGTTTTTCAGACCTAAAAAACCTCACCAAAATCCAAAAGAACCCATAAAAACAACATCAAAACTTATTGTGAACAATACTATTTGTTGACTTTAATAAAAAAAGTTGTTAAAAGGGGGTTCTCAGGTTGGTTTTTTTTTCAATTAACTTTTAAATACTAAATATAAAGTCTTAATTTGCTATTTCTTAATCCTAACCAAATACAATAAAAAGCCCTTAAGTAGTTCAAAATTGCAGGTGTTGTTTTCATCTGTGTTACTCACCTACCCTTCAAATGTACTGTTAGAGCTGTATTAGAAAAACTCAAAATCTGGAGGGGAGGAGATCCCTACAGACCTGGCCCCATGCATGGCATCAGGATCAACACTGTAGATTCTCACATCTCCAGAGGAACATGAACTAATCCACACACTAAGACAGGATTTATAAGATGGACTGTAACAGCTCCTAAGATAGCTGTTACTGCCTCTGTGTTGTTAATGTGTTTGCAAGATTAGTATTAATTACCCAATAAGGGATATATCTGTTTTGAGAGCTTGTAATAAGCCCTTACTTAATATTAAGCAAATCACATGCAAATGAAAGAACATACTGTATAAGCAACCAAGTATTTAATTATTTGTATGTATTTTAAGGGTCTATAATAAAAATATCTATCTTTGCAGGATCTATTATAGTTATTTATTTATACATCTATGAATAGTAATTATTTAAAGAATATATTCAATACAGACATTCAAGGTTAAATAAGCAATGCAAAGGTGATATGAAATAATGATTACCAATACACTCAAACTTAGATACCTTGATTCTAGCTGTTTATCCTTCATATAAAGAATGGTGAGTACCTGCTTGCCCACCTTCTCTCCCTTCCTATGATTTATCCTTCTTGGGTTAGTACTGTATTCTGAACCTTCTTAGAGCTCCCTGCTTAATATATAATTGCAACATTTTTCTTAACTAAAGGAGAGAGGAAAAAAAAACAAACTGACAGAAGAAATCCATTGTAAAGTAGTGTCATTTCACTGCAGCCCAGCAAGCAATCCTGACTTTTACCAGCTGGGACCCCAGCAAGAGCCTCTGACCACCCCACCAGGCACCTGATAACAAACTGCCAACCCACTGACCAGCAGCAGGAACGCTGCTTCTCCTCCTCCTCCCCCCATTCCTCACGTTCCCCAGCTACTGCCGGGCAGCAGGAGGAGGTGGGGACAACAGAGGATGCCAGGCTTGGCTCAGCCCTGGCAGGGCCAGCAGAGTTGTGTGTGGGTCCACAGCCCAGTGCGGGCGCAGCCGCCCCCAGCACCGCCACCTGTGACTAACCAGCCCCCACAGGGCTCACGCTTGTTTATTCCTCTTAGATTCTTCTGGTTCATATCAAAACATAACAGCCAGGGATACTAATTCATCTTCATTTTCTCAAGTCAAAAAAAACCAACATGGCAACTCAGGCAAATGTTTATCTAAAAATGCACTTCTTATCTCCTGATACCTTCGTGACTAAATTTTAATTTGTGACTGAATTTTCCTTCAAGAATAACAGATGACTTAACCAGGTAAAGGTGGCGACAAAAAAGGGGCTGTACAGTGGGTTTTTTTATAACATAAATCTCCCCCAAACCTACTCCTGTAAACAGTAATAAGAACATGCAGGGCTTTTTAATTGAACATTAAACTCAGAAGTCCCATTACATTCACAGTACAGTATCCATTTAATACATCCTTTGGGTTTTTTTTTTTCTTTTCTCCCACCCACAGAGATGTTACAAATTGGATTTAAATTAAATTTCATTCTAAACACATATATTCAATCATAACAAAACAGTGACAAATTAGCTTATTCCATTTAAACTCGTTGTATGCTCAGCCTGAGTGCCTCCTGCTCCAACCCTGGGCCTATTTCCCAAAGGTCGGGTATTTAAGGAACTGACGCACATATGTGTGTGCAGCTATTAGCAGGGGAATTGGTTTGATTATTACATGAAATACCAGGTTGAACTGCAGTGTGTGTTTTAACGTGTGAATATGGAAAAGGGTTGTTTTTATTATTGCATGAGTAAAGGGGTATAAATGGATGGATACAGACAGAGTGGTGCAGAGGTAGGTGCAGCTGTTCTAGAAATGCCTACATTTATTTTTCCTCTTTTTAAAATATGATCTGATATAAAAAGAAACCTGACTGGTAATTTCCCTTTTAACATAGTCTGTTATATATCCATTGAAACACTGCTCCCTCTTAGCCACTTTTCCTGTACAGGAAATACATATAAGGAGATTTTCTTGTTTGTTTGGGCTTTTTTTCCATCACGGCTGGGCCTTTGCTAGTTTTAGTGTTTAAAGGAAGCCAGAATGGGTCAGGTGTGGAGAGAACAGAGCGAATTTGATATCACTCCTGAGAGAACTTGGATAGGTTCCAAATCAATCTGTCTCAGGGAGTGGAGGGGGAAGCAGAAAAGCAACAGGCATGAAAAAAAGATCCCGAGTGTTACCATGGCTAAACATCAACTGTGGTTAGATCAAACACTCGTGAAGTAAACGATATTGAAACTGCTATTTGTAAAGGAAAAAAGCCATCATTTCAAAATTACAGTGGAATGTGTTTAGAGAATAAACATTCTCAATTTGCCCTAAAATTTGTTAGCTGTAAACAAACTCACTGCTTTTACCAGATTTATGCAGTCTTTGTGCACTGTGGGTAATTTAGAAATAATTCAGGACTCATTGTTAGAAATTTCTGAAACTGGTAGGGCTGTGGTGTCCCTGCATGGGAATGTGCTTTAGCTATCCATTGGCCTAGGGTAGTTAATCACAACTGCTAACAAACAGGAAAAAAAGAAACAATTAAAATTCTAATTGGTTTGAAACTTTAAATCCCATCCCAGCATGTGCATTCATTCCTCTATATACTACCCAAATCCTAACAAACCCTCTTCCCTTCTCTCTGTGGGCCAGCTATGCACAAATTCGATGCTTCCAAAATTCAGGCTTCGAGTTTAACACTGGATGTAATCCTGCCAGATACCCAGAAGCCATGACCTTCCCTGAACATGCTAACAGCCTTACAACAAGGCCCCAGCACCTCATGGAACTGGATATGAAGGAACATTTCATAGACTTGCTCTAAGATGATCGAGTTCAACCATTAACCCAGGACTGACGAATCACTACAACACCATGTCCCTCAGTGCCACATCTGCATGCCTGCTAAATACCTTCAGGGATGGTGACTCAAATACTCCCCTGGGGAACCTGTTCCAGTTTCAGTGAAGGAATTTTTCCTAATATCCAATCTTGACCTCCCCTGGAACAACTTGAGGCCTCTGGTCTTATTGCTTCTTATCTGGGAGAAGAAGCCAACCACCCTTGGCCCAGGGAACAGGGCACCCATCCAAGCCATGAGCAGAATAGATCTCTGAAATAGGGCTTTGTGATAGCTGACAGATGATTTGTTCCCCAGATGCCAATGGACATGACTCCTGTGAAATCCTTTTGTACCTTCACAGCTACACCAGACCCACTGCCCAGGTGTAACAACTCCTGGCACTAGCAGTCTTTCCTTTTTCACACTTGGGAGAGCTGCAGAAGTGCAGATTCCTCCTTCACCAATAACTGTTCACAGCTACAGGATCTCAAAACATATTCTCCCTTCTGCACAAGGTCTACTGAGTAGTGTTAGAGGCTGTACCATCTGCACGAAAAATACATCCACATTATTACACCCTATAAATCAAGTACAACTGCAGGAAAGCAGGTGGTCATAAACTAAGAGAAAAATCAGACCTATAGTGCACATATATTAGACTAGATCCACTCATCATGTTGCCCAGGGGTTGAATGCAGACAACAGGACAATTTATTTGGGTTATCTCTGGCTGACAGGTAAGAAGCATGCATGGGGTGATGGGAGAGCATGCACATGTTCTGGATAACAAGGCTTGCATGCTCTGACTAGTCTGACAGGGACATACCTTCCCTCTGTCCTCACTGCTACCTGCCTGCTGGGAGTCCCAAAGAGAAAATACCAACAATGGAAGGATACTCAGGAGGAGGAACATTTATCTTAGGAAAGAGAGAAGTGGGGCACCCAGGGAAGGTAATGATGCTGAGGTGGGCAGGCAATTGAAGCCAGAGACAAAGGGAAAGGAATTGCAAGTGGGGTGGAAGGGACTTGAGTGGAGTGAAAAAAGAAAGGTTGATCCTGGCATTGATAAGGTGGAGTCTTCAATAACCTGTCCACTGTTTGAGGTCAGGTGTGCTGAAGAAACATCAGGCTCAGTGGGAACTCTGCCTGAGTAAGGGTCTGAAGCTCAGACCTGTAGTAAGGAATGTGTGCAAACCATTTTTTTAGTTGCTTGTTTCAATAGTCAAGGCGTTTGAGCACCACTAGCAAGATAAGGACAACAGACAGTTACCACATCTTCTAGGGTAAGAGATAGTAAAACTCTGTAAGGAAAAATGACCTTTCAGAAGATAATGGATGTTGCAAAGACTCCCAATACATTCTTCTTCTTTGGGCTTCCTTTGAGGTGCAAAACACAAACCATAACACTTCTTCCAAGCAACTCCTCAACTTTTCCATCAGGGAGCAGCATGAGTGGGGCTGCTCACTGAGGGCTATGCTGTGAGCTCACAGCACAGACTGGTGCTGAGCACCAGGGCACAGTCCCACAGCACCTGAGCCCAGCGAGCAGAGCGGGGCAGCGACAGCAGCGGGTCCTGGTGACAGCTCAGGGACCCACAGGTGAAGAGTCAGTTGCACAGAGAGTCCAAGGTCAATTGAAATCCTAGTGACATTCCAGGAGGAGGGCTGGGGCCACTCAAACCTAACCCTGCAGGGACTGCAGCCCCATTGCTGAGCTGCAGAGGGGTTCCTGGGCCATGGCCAGGGGTGCTGGGGGGTCACAGGGCCACTGGGGATTGTGAGTGCAAGAGGGGCCCTGACAACTATCAAGGGGTGTCTGCCAGATCTACCAACAGACACACAGGCAGCAGGAACACCTGCAGCATGTCACATCCTCACACTGGAATAAGGGCAAACTTAATAGGCACAGGTGACCCTTATTCCAAACCACTGGAACTGCTCCGGCGAGTGCAGGTTACACCGGTTGGAGCCAGTGAGATCCAGCCTCTCTTGATTCTGAGGTCAGATCCATGCACGTTTTAATTAAAGGACAGGAAGGGAAGCAGAATGGTATGAGTTAAAAAGTACTGCCAGCAAAAGCCTCATCTTTTAAATATTCTTTAAGACTACTTAAGTATTCCTGCCCCAAGGAAGTAAATGAGATTATTCGTATAAATAAAAACTACTTACACAAGCTATGGTTTGCAAGGCAGTTTACCAATTATGGAGACAGATTTCTGGAGCAAAGTCTTACAAAATACATAGGACCATTCAGCTAATATTTTTTTTCTACTCTCAAAATAATAAAAATCACGGACTATCCAAAATTGTAAATTGGAGGGAAGATGGAAAACTGCAACAATAAACGCTCCACCAATGGTGTTGTCTAAAAATCAGTTCCTTTTAAAAACCCTGTATTTACTACTTACTTCCAGTTTTTAAAGTACTATTTCAAATAAAAGGGGACACTTCAAATAAACACAAATTAAAAATAAAGGTAGCTCAGACACACAGAAACATGTCTGATCACAAAAAACCTTTCCTGTTTCTCATGGCCACAAAAAACGCCCTGTTTTTGGAAAGGATAAGGTCCTTTATGATATTGATAAAGCACTCCTCTTGCAGAAACATAGGGTACCATCAATCAATAACATTTGTCTCTGGCTTCTTTTGTTGACATCCCAATATTAGAACAGCAAATCATAATCCTAGCAAAGTAAATAGGCTCTGGGGAAAAGCAGCTATAAATTGGGCCTGGTTGGATAAAATGAACTCTATCATGAAGGTCTGTTAAGCACTGAGTGTTTTGCTTTCTAGCAGAACATTCAAATTGAAAAGAAACAGGTAAATTCAAAGTAAGAAGCAGAGTTAGGAACAAGTGAGCCAAAGTAATCTGGTTCTTCAGTTAATTAGTAGCAGATCACCCTGATAATCACTGTTGTGCCTTGTTTTTCTTTAGCAGTTATTGATTTCAGTTTTCCTCAGCATTTTCACATTTTTTCCTCCTCAATTTGGATGATTTCCTTAAGTGCAAAACTCAGGCTCGATCTGAGCAGACATCACTCCATTGCCTTAATGAGCACTAAGGGCCTGTCGACGTAAAAAGGCTGCTCCAGATTAAACACAGCCTGTTACGTAAAACATCTGAGCTACATTGGTTTATAGTGGGTTTATTGGGGTTTAACTCAGGGTGACCACACATCAATCTAAATGAAACTGAAAGTTTTCCCTGGCACTGAAAAAGGCAGGCAAAGAGAATCCTGCACCAAAATATGCACATTCAACTGATGTAACTTTGTCACGCATATAGATCTGGGCTCTTTTTGTTGACCCTTCAGTATATAAGTACTGACCCGCTTAAACAACTCCAATTTTCATAAACAGATTTAATGGTGTTTTGTTATCATAAGAAATTATCATTACAATTATTCCCCTTCAGTTCCCCAAAGCATGCTGTGTACTCTGGGGTCAAGGTTCAGTTTTGATCTAGGTCACACATGTATTGGGCCTTGAGAAGGAACAAACTTGGGTACATTAGTATTGAGCTGTTCCTTCCACCTAGGACAAGTGCACAAGCAATCTGTCAATACACGGCAGGCAGCAAGACCTCAGAGCAGGGAGGGAGCTCACCTCAGAGCAGATCTTACTGGGGCTCACTGATGCCAAGGCTGGGCAAGAGGTCCAGCTGAACCCCAGGACACAACCTAGACCTTGATTTTGGCTAAAATGCAATGATGAAAAAGGGGCAAAGTAATTAAAAAAGGGAGCTAATGAGACGACACTGACATGTGGCATAGATAATTTGATGGTGATGTGACGTCTCTCTACAGTTCTGCACTACAAAGTTATGCTGCCTGCAAACTCATGCAGAAGCATCTTTGATTTTCATGTGCATTTCAGTACACACTGGTATGATATTCGAAATCCAAACTTCAAATCACAATTTTACCATTGTCAATTCCAAAATACTCCTGTGAACTGTGGAGATGTATTTTTGACACAGGGAGCAGGATCCAAAGGCAGATAGCTTACCTTCTGATTCAAGTCTTTACACTATTTACAATAGCTTTCCCAATTGCACAGGTGTCAAAAATAAAGCAAACTGTATTGTGCAGAAAAAGTAACTTTGACAGGTCTAATTTACTGAGACTGATTCATGTGACAGCATAAACAAATCATTCTTGTCAAAGTCTATATTGAAAACAGAGTAAATTGATCATGGAGTCAAGTGCACTAGTAATCTCAGGGAGTATTGTGATTTCATTTGTAAAACTGTTGCAAAGAGGGGTAAAAACCTGTCTTTCAGAGCTGGCTTCAGTTTTTGCACTAGTCAGAGCAGTAGAAGAATATGCTATTTAAGAGCATACTGCTACTACCAGCACTTTTCCTGCGCAATCCTGTTACTGTGTATTCAGGGAAGTAACATGAGAAATCCCCTGAGAGTTTTTGTACAAATATACAGTGGAGATCAACAAGAAATTCTCTGAGTGAACAAAACATTCTGTATGTGTTTTCTTACTGCTTCTGTAGGGGCAGAATGTTGTGACTAATTAAAACACCAGCATAACATGCAGTTTCTTACTGGAATTGTTTTTTATACTTAGGAAGAATTTGAGAAACAACATTATGAGAATGAGGTTTTCAGCATAGATTCAAATTATATAATCTCTGAAGTCATTGTTTTCTTGCTCTGCAGGGGAGAGGGCGCGTTCCTAAGAGTACGTCTGACAGTGCCTGAGCTTCTTATCTGGGAAGGAGAAGCAGGGAGATGTAAACTTTGTGAAGATAAGCTACAGCAAAACTCGTGTGTAATGTATCCAGCAAAGCTAAAGATCCTCCAAGCAGAGAAAGTGAAGCCAATAAGTTATGCTAGACAGGCACTTACAGAGGTCTTCTGGGGTCATGTTTACTAATCTCTCTCTCACTCTGTCAGAGTGCTATGAAGGAGCACAAAGCATGCAAACTACAAGGTAGGTAAACAGTGAATTATTCAAAACAATACCTTCACACTTTATATAAAAATAACAAATGTTAAATCAAGACTGCACCTAACCAAAGGGGAAATTTTAATAACCCAAATTCTTAGTGTGCCAAGATCACAATAACTGGGATGTGTCTTGCAAGAACGGTTTAGTCCATTTTGCAACAAACAGATTTAATAACATGTCCCTGTTTCCTCCAATCCCTTGACTTGGTACAGTCCTTTGCCTTAAGTTCCAGATGACCCCTTCTCTTTCCTTTTTTTTTTTTTTTTTAAATTTTGTCTTCCATACACGGAAGGTACAAAATCTATTGTTCACATTTCCAGGGGAAAACCAATTCTGTCTCAAAAATATTCACCTTTTGTGTTCATCTTTAAGCTTCATAAGGTCAACACAAAATAGGGAAACAGAGCATTAAATTTCTAAAATCAATAGCATGTACATAAATTGACATTCATTACTTTACAGCGATTTCCAGTTTCTCCTTGATTGATTAAAGCTAGGGGTTGAAAATAAGTGCTTTTCCCCTGCCTGGAGAAATTCCCAATTGTCCATGCTGTGAACCTTCCATTATGAGACATGAGACAGCGGTAGCAGTACATGGTTCATTTCACACCGCCACAAAATAGACTTGTCATTCCACAATCGAAAGTAAGGAACCTGATGGAAGAGCAATGTGTCAAAAACTTGTCAAAAGAGGCCCGTGCTTAATGACAACTGAGAACAAGGAAACCATATCCTGAGGTTTTCACTGGCTGGATTTTACATGCAGGGAGCACAGCAGAAGAATTATCCCCTTAATTTGTTATAGGTTTAACTGTGATATTGAATGACAATTCATATTTTTCAAACTAATTAATTTTGATTCCACATTAATTTAGGGAAAATAAATATTTACAATACAATTATATTAGTTAATTTATAAAAGCAGAGGGGTAAAACCATTTGAATAAGGACAGCTTAAATTAATGCTAAGAAAAAAGGGGATATTTTCTCTACACTAAAAATACTGCAAAGCTAATGCTGCATTAAATGTCCTGTTATTAAGTGTTCTCTATACTAACATGATAAGTATAACAAATTGATCTTTTGTATAAATTATGTTAGACCCTGAGAAATGATAATGTCAAATTCTGTGACACAGTGGAGCTGAACCAATTAGATGAGTAGATAATTTGGCCCTTCACACTAATAACACATCGTTAGTAGGAATATCTTCAAAGAAAAACGTGTATCTGGGGAATACTTTGCAACTAGGTGATGTTTTTAAAATGTTTATACAACGGAGATGGGGATCTGGTTTCTTAAACCTCAAACACCAGGAAGGCAATTCCATAAGGTAGGGATTATAATTATATAGAGATGACAATATTGCTGGTTTTATTAATAGTTACAGAAGCACATGCATGTACATATGGAGCATATGTCTGGAATATTTTTTTATGGCTGGGCTGATTAATGATGGGCAAAGCTTCAAAGAGTCACAAGGATTCATGAGGATTCATAAGTTTGGCTGCTTATATCTGAAGCTCTTCAGCTCTAAAGTTGGACTAGAAATACCAGTTAATAAATTACTTACTGTTAGATTTACAGTACAGCTTAGTCTAGCACTGACTGAAAACTGTAGAAGGTTGTCATTCCTCACAGCACATTTTTGCATTCGTTCTGCTCTCCGAGCACGTGGAAAACTTTTCAAAAGTTTATATTAGGCCCACAAACAGCCTTAAGTTCACTTCCTCAAAGCAAAATTTAGAGCAAGTTATACAGATGCCAAATCACCTGCTCCCATAGGAACCTGCACAGAGAGCAAGTCCGGCTGCCTGGAGAGACCCACCTGTGTCACAACTGCCAGGACAGCTCTGTTCAGTGGGGATCCAGGGAGGCTCACCTGCCTCCTGTTTGTTTGGTCATGAACATCTGAGTGTTTGGACTTTCCCTGTTTTGGTGTGTTACAAGAGCTGTAATACCACCTAAGAGCAAACTCTTCCAGGTAACTCACATACAATTCGTACAATTCCAGTTTTTGACCAAGAGACTCAAAGGAAGAAATTCACTGAGCCACATGGCATTACTCACACTTCTAGAGAAGCCCCACTGTTGGGGCCATGGACAAGGGAGATGTCTCAGTCCTGTGAGGTTTATTCTGTCCATGTACTACATGATCCCCCAGCAGCAAAGGGAGGAGCCACAGATGAGTACATTAGCTGAAGAACTTCTCAGGGGTCCCTTCTCTCCTACGGGTACTGACACATTTGCTTGCCAGAGCTGTCTTGTTGCCATCATTTGTTTCTCAGAGAGCCCAAGGTGTGGAGTCACGTTTCCACTGGCTGTTCCACAACCTGTGGACTTTGTCACTCTTTTCTGGAGCTCAGAAGGTGAAGGGCAGAAATTGGTTTTATTCTTAGTGACCCAGTTACTGAGGTGTGGGTGTTCATGGAAGACTTCAGGAGAGTGTCCTGTGTTCATGGGGAAGTAGAGAGTGTGAAAGGAACATCTTGGGCAAGAAAAGGATCATATTGCTGATTCTGAAATCAGACAGTTCTAAACCTTGGTCAAAAGTGGAAAGATGAATAAGGTCTACATGTATACAACTCTTAGTCAACAACAGTACTTGAGGGGGAAAAAAAATCCATGTTAACATAACAAGTAACCTGAAACTGCTCTCTAAAATTATTTTCTAAAGAATAATTATCATTTTAAGGTGAGCTGAATACAAAACCTAAGCCTGGAAGTAGTATTGGACTAAAACAAGCAAGCACACCTGTTTTCTTGCACTCTCTCCTACCTCTTTTACTGGGAAAGGTTTTACCGTCTCCCATCTGAGTTAGGTTAGTATTAGCCTTTAACCTGCAGATCCACTGCAAATACACCACAAGATGGTTCCTGTTACTGAGCACCATGGGATTTGAAAGGAAAACCCAAACACGCTGTTTTTAAAAGAAAAAGATTAGAAAATGTAACATGTGCGAAATTAGGAAAGCAGATGTTTAATTCTGGGCCTTTTCTGCAAACAAAAAAACATCTTAGAAACAACAGGACTCACAAGAAAATTTGAACTTGGAGGCAAAATTGTAATTGAATTTCAGTAATATTAGCAAACACCTTGACTCCAAGGTGGAAGGCTGTTCCATCCCCTACTCCATACTGCAGAGTGCTGTGAGAGTGTGTGCCTGTGCCTGGCAGAGGGAAGTAACATTACCTCTCAGTCTCATCCTCCCCAGAGCATTTACTCTGTTCCTGTTCTCAGAGCCATCGCTTTCTTTTCTCCTCCTGCTACAGACACTAAACAGCATACTTAGTTAAAAAAAAACCAAAAACCTTCCATATTTAAAAGACAATAGGGCAATTTGCTAATTGAATAAACTGATTATTTTAAGGGCATTTACAAATCCATTCAAAAACCATTCACCCCATCGAGGAAAAAAAAATTCCTATTGGTGTCGGGAGTTGTCCTTAGGGATATACCACTCTAAGCCTCTCAGCATTGCGCTGCCAATGTCTTTGTTCTTGACCTGACCTAAAAAAGCGCTCTCTTTATGAGTCACAGAGGATTTATTTTCTGCCTTAGCTTAGCCCCAGCTTCTTTTAGGCAGAAAATGACAGTTTTGCTCAGTTGTGGCAAATGACCTGCACTTTTTATGATGTAGATGATTGTCCAGCAGGATCTATGCTGGAACCACCAGTATAATTGAATTTAGGAGCACAACTGCCTGGAAACATTTGCTACAAATACCACTCTTGGGGGTGACAGTAGCTTTTGAAGTTCCCTCTTAGTTTCCTAGAGATATTTAAGCCTAAAAATGCAATTTATCAGATTATTTTACGAGATAGTCTTTCATTGTGAAAAAAAAAAAAAATAAAATTTACAGTGTGAATCAGATCCTTAGGTCACATAGTCCTTAAGAAATGTACAGGTTAACCTTAATTTACACCAACTGAGGGTCTGGCTGTATGAAAAGTCTCTCTTTTCTCCAGCTTTATATATTAATTTGTCCCTTGAATCATCTCAAAACAAAACCTTACAGTCATATACTCAGTTCTGTAACTTGTTCAAGATTTTTGTACATCTGCAGGGAAACATTTTATAATATGGGCATTAAAGCTTATCACTATGTGCTTTATGGCTTGTAGAAAAGTCTGAAAATATGTTTCAGGATAGTGTTTATTTGGACTTAAAAGAAAAAACTTGTGCAGAGAGGGTCATAAACACTCTCTACTGCTACGAATTCAAATCATTTACTTCATAATTGTATCTCCTAGATTACCTAAGGGGACTCTTTCCTTAAAGTGATTCCTCTTGGCAACTTGTGTCCAGGTTATAGTCCTGTTTTAAGGTACGGGATGTTGGTCAGGGACACCTCTCAAAATCTTTCAGCAGCTCAGGGTAGGGATGGGCACACCTTTAGAGGGATTGTCCACAGCCCCTGTAGTGAGACCAGCATCACCTCACATGCAAAACAGTTATTCCAGGCAAGAGCAGCATTCTCAAGATATCCAAACTCCTTATGATGGTCCTAATAGGAGACTTTAATTAATGATGGCCCTTTAACAGCAGACTGTAGTCTTCCTAGGATTCCTTCTGCAAAGCAGAAATACACTTCAAATTCTTCCACTGGATCAACACTGGCTGATGATCCCAGGGCCAGAACTCTTCAGCTAATGAATGTTTCACTGGTCTATGGGAGTTTACATCAGCTGAGGACTGGGCCTATGTTTTTCAGGAGACTGCAGTCACCCTTCCTTTGATTTGCTGAGCATTTTGCTTCTATTTTCACTCAATGTAAATTGTTAATTTCTCCATCTCAGGTCTCTGTCAAATCAAAACTTCATTATCTAAGTAGTATTGGCAACTCTCAAAAACTGTGACCCCAGTGTTGTAATAGGTGATTTTAATTATTTTTCCTTTAAAATTCTGATAAGATTCAAAACCTTCTAGTGAAAAAGAAAAGCCTAAAAATAAGACAATAAATCTCGAAATAATAAAAACCTAGAATAATAGAAAACTGGAGTATATTATTTTTAAATCCTCATGAATTTTAAGCCAATTTACAATATGAGGAGGCTAAGCAATTGATTTTGTTGATATGGCTCGTTATTTACAATTTTTTTCCCCACAACTAGCAGAGTTTAAACTTCTCTCAAGGTTTCACAGGGCTGTGTTCTGTACACTATGTAAACAATGCAGTGCTAACACTTCTTTCCCCTCTTTCAACCTTCCCAGTGGTTTTACATCCTGACATTTTAAAAAATGTAAATGTTAAGGGTTACCTATTTATATAAGGAAGCCATTTACTCCAACATTCAGGGTAAAGGCACACCATTACCATCTGAAATATTAAATCACTTTCCAATTCATACCACGTGGGAGTTAGGTTTTGTAGAGCAAATGGATTTCTCCCTGATTGCCACTGTTACTTTCCAAAAAAAACCAACAAAGTGCATGTGATAAGCAGAGGATCAGCCTGTGGACCTGCAGTGCAGTGAGAGGGCTGGTGCTTCAGCCCTGCAGGTGCACAGTTGTCATCTGCCACAGCTCCATGCAAAGAGCAAAAGATAAAGGTTAGCATGGTGGGACTTGAGGTGCGTGCACGTTTCCGGCCACGCTGCTGTCCAACAGCTCAGATGCAGCGCCTCTTCCCTGTCCCTCAGGATAACTGGCAGCAGGATTTGTGCTGCTGGACCGGGCTCTGGGGTATCCCAGCCATCCTGCCAGCACCATGGAGCTCATCCTCCATAGGGAGCTGAGCATGGTTGGGCTGTTGCCTGTGGGTGTGCTCTGGAGCTCTGCCTAAATCCACACCAGCATAGGCTTGTGCATAAACAAGACATGATGAACAAGCTGGGGCTTGAGAATCAGCTCAGATCTACGTTTGGTGCTGAGGACTGCCACATACTCAGCTTGAAAATTCAATTTCACCTTGTCTGGTGCACAAGGGACATGACGACTCTAAAGACTCTGGAACCCACAGACTCACTCTCTGTGTCAAAAGAGGCTCTGAATTTTAAGTTGATTCTATTCTATAACTACAGGATTTTTTGAGTGACACAAACCACGAAGCCCACAAACGTTCCATAAAGGGGTGCAGAAAGTTACAATGCTACTTTAACCACAACTTGTACATTCTGTGTAGTATTAATGTGTCTGCAGGAGCAGGGAGTCTCCCTGTATGTTTTTTATTTCTAAGAGTAGTTCCATAGACTTCCTTGACTTAAGAAGCCTGTATGCCCGGATGTAAAAGCAAACACTGCTCTTTGTGGGTACTGTTTGCTGAACTGGGCTTGAACCAGCTGTCAGCCTCCTGTTTTGTTCTCATTTTGTTCCCTAACAAGCGCACGCAGTGTCAGACATCATCTAGTCTTTGTACATTTCTACAAAACCCACATAAAATTCCTTTGTTTGTCGGATACCTTTGCTTAATATGACATATACCAAAGCTCTACAAAGTCAAGTGTTTGATAGGTTTATTGTCCCTTCAAAAATGTGCATTAATACCCATGAGATGGTACTTTCTTGTAGATCTGTGCATTGGGAAAATCTGATAACTTGCATAAATTCTGATAAATCTTCCTTAACTAACAACATCAGAAACAATTTCCAACAAGAACTTCAATTCACTGTGCAAGGATTCATTTTTATCTCTGTATTATAACACTGATGTGCCAAACGGGAGCAGAATTGTCTGCTCTGACAGAATAACATGCTCTCCCCTTCTATGCTGGCCATTTGCTTTATTTTTCATTTGTGCACTCTGGGAAGATAAAGGGCATGACATTAAACTGTTCTGCCATCTCGTCATACTTTGTTGGCTACTGTTTAAAATATAGCAGATGTAGCTTCAAAGTGATATAAGCATGCAGTCCAATACCTAAGCACAATACATGTACATTACTGAGGGCTATTTATTGAGGAAAAAACATTTCACACATCTGTGTGTTATACAGAAGATGCTTTAATAAGGTTATTGTATTTGCCTGTCATATTGTACTAGCTTTGTACTGGAAATAGTCTTATTAAAGAGAAAGACTGTCTTTTCTATGACCAGGGGTTTTGATGTTTAGAGAAAGATAAAACAAAAAGAACAAACTGCTTGAGCATTTCTTTGACATTCTAACACACTATTTCCTAAGCTGATGCTCTTGAGGTGAAAGCTAAGAAAAGCAGAGAATGAAAAGCTTTGCCTTTTCTACTCCCTAGCCAGTAATAAGCCCTTTCATAATCAGCAACAGTCAAAGATATTCCACTCCATCAAAACCAAACACAAGTCATCCCCTGTGGAGCCAACAAGAATTTTCAATTTTCCACCCTTTTAGTACAGGTGCTTTTTAAGAGCAACTTAGAAGAAGACTACTCAGTGCTCAGCCATCTGGTCATATCCAACCCCCCAGACAATCTGTCTCAAAGGCTATTATAGTTTTAAGGGGAAAAAAAAATAGGTGCAGCATTCTTTATTGTGAACTGCACTGTGACATGCTGCTCTCTCACTAATTCAGGTACATCCCCTCCTGAATTCTAAAGTGAGTTTCATCCAAGTCCTTCATTTTCCAGGATGGTGGCCACCAAGGGAATGAAGCAGAAAAAATGTGACGATCTTCAAGGCACCATTAGCAGCTCCACTTTCTGTTCATACACATGCACACACAACTACAGGAAGAGAGATTTTTCCTGGAAAGGACATTCTTTCTTATACTCAAAATGAAGCCTCCTGCAAAAAGTGGTTGTAGTTGTTCCACCTTGGCTTAATGTTCCATTTCCTCTAATATATCTCTGCATTCCCTGTTATTATCTGTCCCCAGTTAATTCTATTTTCACAGTTTTCTCCTCATTTTCTCTTTTACTGTCCTTCTCATTTTTAAAACATCTTTTACTATTGATTTTCAACCCTAATTACCACCACAACTGTGCATTTTATTTTCTCTCACACAGCAGGTGAAATTTCATCACTTACTACAGTGAACTTGTGCTGATGACAAACACAATGGACTACAAGTGACAGCAGCTCATTTGTCAGCTGCTGCCATCAACCTATTTGAAATAAATATAAATGCATGAGACTGAAACAAGGAAAAAGTTCATAGATCAGATTGATAGTAACTTCCATCCTGAGTTTCCTTAATCTTTCTGGGTTTTATTTTTTACTAGCCAGGAGAAAACACTAAGATACCTCTCATGCTTCTGACCAATCATCAGGAATTGAAAGCAAGCACAAGACAGTACCAGTTTTCTCATGCTTATACTTTTGACATCTTTCAACTGTGAAGCTGGTACTAACTTCTGCTTTGTGCTGACCTTTCTAATGAACTTTTCTTCCAAATTATTTCCTTTAATTTTATGGTTTGTTTTTGTATGTGAATATTTGTGCTTAGTTTGTTGGTTTCTTGTGTTTTGTTTGTTTGGTTTTGTTTGGGTTTTTGTTTTGGTGGTTTTTTGTTTGTTTGTGTTTTTTTTGTTTTTGTTTTGTTTTGGTTTTTTAAGTACTGAAAAGATAACAATGCTGCTTAAATGTATAGAATAACTTTCTTACATAGGGAGAATTAGGATTTTTCAGCCTGGAAAAGTGAGTGGATAAGGTAGGGGGCTATAAAACAGAGAAACTGCCTATGAATAATTTTTTTCCTCACTTCCTAGTAATTTGTCAGTCTACTCTTTATCTAGGGAGGAAACTTAAAGAACAAAGATAAGTACTTTTCACCCAGTACATAATTAAATTGCAGGGGCTTTCTTTCACGGACTGTTGTAGATTTAATGTGTGAGTAGAGTGACAAAGTCACAGAGTAACTCCAGTGGCTGCTCTGGGCACAATGGTTCAAATACCACCTCTTACTCATGAGAAAAGCAAACTAGTGTTTGCAGGTTTGTCTCTCTCTGTCCTCATTCTTACTCCTCCTTAAGTACCAGACACTACTATTCTAGAAAGAATATAAGACTAAGTAGACCTTTAGTGTGACCCAGATCTCCTCTTGTGTTCACAATAAAACTGCAATGTAAACCCTCTGATTTGACATTGTTTACTGGGGAGTGGGAGGAAGATGTTTTCCCACATTCTGCGCTGGCCTTACACACTCCAGATCCACCCCCACTGCTGTACCTAGAGTCACTTGCACATGAATCTGCCTTGTGAATCATGCCTAAAAAGCATACACCACTTGCTAAGCACTGAAGCGTACAGATAGAAAATGTCTTTGGAGGTTGGTTTTTTCCCTTTTTTTTCCTTCCCCTTTTTTCCCCCAGTCTGAGTGGATGTCTCAGTTGTTTGCAGAGATCAGGCACACAACAGAAGTGTTTCCTCTCTTAATGGTTTGATATCTTTAGACTATGACTAAGTTTCTTGGTTTTTTTTTTCCCGCCCACTTGCATAGCTCAATACAGCTGAGCAATACTGTAGACATAGCAATGAAGATAAAAGACTTATTGAGAAGACTTTTTTAATTTTAAGCTGCCAGAAATGACATATGTCTGATCCCAAAGTCAATAGCACAGATCCATTCGCCTTGACTGCTGAAATCAAACTTCAAATAACAAAAACGCATTAATTTCCCTTCTTGAAAACATTTGCAATGAGATTTCATGTACTCCATGATAACAAACATAATGCAGTGACAAAATACACTGATGCCCATGTTACACTAACCTTCATATTGCACTGAATGTCTCTGTCAGGAACAGAGATGTGCCCACTCTTTCCAGTAAGTTTGTTTCAAATTGTGATCCAGTCCAGCCTCATCTCAGCAGCTGTCTCTTGAAACTGTACAATACAGAAACCTTTTTCTAGAGACTCCAGTGAATGAGGAAATCAAGTTTAATCATGCTTAGGATACAGTGCTTACTCTTTTTGAGATGTCTTGTTCTCATACAGAAGCAGGTTTAAGTTGCACAGTTGTTATTCTGCACTCAGAATTTTACAAGTGCTGCTGTCTTTCACGAACATGAGGCACATACAGAAAAGACTCTGAAAGGCTGTAAAAGACTATGTGTTGTCTCAGACTGGCTTAGCAGAAATAAATCCTATTAGCTTAATATATATACACATATATACATGCAAAAAAGGGCAGCTTTCTTCACAAAACATACTTGCACAGCACCTGAAAATGTAACTGCCTGTCTAATCATAAGATAGGTTATGCAGTACCCTTATTTGGTGATTGCCATTTATCCTATGGTTTGCACTGCACACTTGCAGACACATGCTTCAATTAGTGTGAGACAAATGGCATAATTCCAGATCCACTAAACCTCGGAGACCTATATTGTCATGCACACGCAGCATGCACTTTACTACTACCTAGGAAGCTGTATCTCTTCACCTCCTCCTCTTTTTCAAAAGAAGCCACTTCTGAATAAATAGGATAAATAACCCCCAGGCAGATACTTAGAAATCACAGCTAAAACAGACCCTCATTTATCTGTAGGCAACCTCAGTGAGGTGAGTGCAGGGAAAAGCTGGTCTCACACAGTGTGAGCCAGCAGAACAGCATGCAGAGCTGCCCACTGCTAGTGCTCATGCTAGGAGGAGGCTCCCTCTTCCTACAGGTTTATATGACAAGGGTGAGAGAGACTTTCCAAACTGTTCAATATCAAACAACATGTAAAACAATCACATCCCACAGAAATGTTCTGCAGTGCGTTGGGAAGCTCAAGCAGAAGTATACCCTGCACAGGCTCTGTCCTGCCAGCCTTCACTCCAGTTTTTTGTTTGGGTTATTTTGCATTTTGCTTCTTTTGTGTGTTTGTTTTTTTTAACATGCTTATTCTACTACTGATCAGGACTGAGAAATTTCCCCACAGCACAGAAGTCCTCTGCAGCACACATGTGCCTATAAACATGTTCATAACACATATGACACAGACCTACATGCCAGGACAGCCTCTTCTGTGTCTGGAAAATGAGGCCAACTACCACTTCATCAGCAGGGCAGGGGGCAGTTTCTTACCACACTCAGCCTAAACACATGTAGGACGTGCTCTGGAAAAGTAATGAATCAATCCCCTTTATCAGTTGAAGGTATGTTAGAGACCTCCCTGTACCAGCAGCAGTCCCACTTCAGTAACTGCCCACAGAGCATCCTGTTCATGGTGCCCTCACAAAGGAAAACATCACAAAAAGAAAATTTTCTCAAGTCATGTTGAAATCACTTCCAGTCTGGAGTACATTTGAAAGAGCGGTTGTGCGGTTGGTATTTTGGAGTCGCATCATCACAAATAATAGTTGCAAGGAGCAAATGTGAAATCCTTGGGAGCCTCAAGACACAGCAGAACCCTTCTTTGTCCTACTATGGGAAGGGGCACCTGGCTACAGAACTGGAGAACTCTGTCCTGCAGGAAGAAGAACTTGCTGCTCTCCATGTTATGGCTACTATGCCTAAGCTGACCAGAGAATTCAGCCCTGGATAAAAGAATAATGAAAAAGTGTGAAGTTTTCAAACTTATTTAAAGCTCACTGTGATGCTTCCTTAACAACATGGCATGTGTTTAAATATTAAAATTTGCTTGGTAAGATGGAGAAAGGAAAAGAAATAGAGAAATGCAGTATCACATAAAGTGATCTCTCGCAGCTGAGCACTGAATAAATCATCTGTGTTGTCAATTAAGTGGCAGTTTCACAATTTAAAGCATTTGATTTTCATAAAGCTGTTGCAGAGAAGAGGAAGAAAAGGTCTGGGGGTGGGAAGTCATAGAAGGAGGCACAATACCTCCCCCTGCAGAAGTCTAACATTCATTTTACAGTTGATTCATTGAACAGAAGCATCTTGGCACAGCAGCCACCCACTTAATGATGACAAAGCACAGAGAGTGCAGTGATGACGGCACAGCACAGTCAGGCATGACACCTCAGATTAGGGATGGGTGGCTAATGCTACTACCCAACACCTACACTCTGAGCTCTGCCCACCTTCTTACTGTGTGAAAACAAGGCACTTCAAACCTCTAGGCAAGGAGTACAATAAACTAATATGCATTCAAGCAGGAGGTTTATGTTCCCTTATGCATTGTTAGGGATATGCTTCCTGACACACTGAAAGGTGGGTTATGCAAAAAGAAAACATTGACATTTCATATAAAAGAAGTAAATCAGGACTGTGTCATAAATACATAATTTCATTCTCTAAAAACATCCGAAAATTCCACACAATGACTGACATTATTCCAAGGAATTCAAGAAGTCTTGAGGAATTGTTCAACTTTCCTGTCACTTGTGAAGGATGCAAGAGGTTGGGTTTATTTAGAATAGGGATGGATGTGTCAAGCACAGGGTGATCTGGAGGGTAACTTTAAAGCACTAACTTGTTTTTATACCATGAATCTCTCTCCCCAGACCCCTCCCCCAAGTATGTAAATTGGCAGTAAATGACTGGCATTCACAAACATGCCTCCAAGCAGGTTAGGGATAATTAGTAAAGCATGTAGACACCCCATCCTAAGAGCCAATTGTGACAAATCCACAAAATAATGAATCTCTATTAATAGTTAATGATGTACGTCAAGAAGATCCCAGTCTTTGGGCTCTTCCCCTTTAAGGGTAAGTGTTCTCCCCCACATGTTTCAGCTGGTCAAGCTGGATGTCTCCGTTCCCCTGTGCTGGCCTGCTCTGAACCTCAGCCAAGATGAAGTAATTGAAAACTGCCAGCCCGAATACTTCAGAAGTCTATCATGGAACAAGATTCAACAAGCCTCTTCTCAATTTGTAAATATGTTGGAATATAAGCAGTAAAAAGGCTCCAATGTCAAACAAGTTTAAGCTTTAGCCGTGGTGTTTTATGAGTGTTACAGACATGCTTAATACTTTATATATTAAACCCTATTAACACTGTAAAGTTACTTCATCCCTGTGTTCCTCACATTGTTTTACTCATAGATTTTTAGAGAGCAAGTTATATTTCTTTTTTTTACCATTTGGAGCATTCAGTTACTGCAGTTATGTATATTCACTAACAGTTTTAAAGTCACATTTAGAGGCCTAGGTTCACAAAACATTGTCTTTTTATGATTTTGGTTGACACAAAAAAAAAAGTAGTTTTAGAAAGAACTTGTGTTTTGTATATGTTGTTTCTAATGTAGTAAGTTACCTATTTTGGGTATATACATATTCATGATCCACTTGTGGGTTGTTGGAACATATTAAAATACCAAAGTAAAATGTAAACAAAACATAAACCTTTGCCATGTGGGGAGAGACCAAGAGTAACAGTGAGAATTGAAATGACATTACAATTTAATGATGAATGTTAAAGAGTCCTCCTGGTTGTTTGCAGTGTACTGCCTCTTGATGCCCAACCATTACTGACAAGCCATGTGCTGTTAATTGGACTGAAAAAATTAGCTGCTCCAAAATTCATCACTCTTAATAGCTTAGCCTCTTTATTGTCTTCACAATTAATCTCCTTGCTACCAGAAAAGTTGGAACAGTTAACTCTACACACAGTGGGTTATAAACAGTGGTGTTACAGATTTGAACCGAAACATCTTAACCCAGACTTCTGAGAGGTGTTGATCCAGGCCAAAGAGTGGCAGTTTATGGCCCTCCCTAATTAGAAGTACAGCTGGCAGAGTATTTGTAATACTTGATTCCTTGTGGCTTCCATAGGAATCATGGCTTTTAATTTGGTTTCATGGAAAAAGCAGAGTTTTAAAAGAGAATTCAGGTGATTTAACTGTAATCAGTGGAAGAACAGTGCAGCTGGCAGTGATAAGGAAGAACTTTCAAATTATCAGATTTTAAAATGACAGGGGTTCTCCTAGAATCTTTTATACCCTCTGTTTAAAAAGAATAAGAAGCCTATAAAACCTAAGCAAATGCTTCTGAGTAAGGCCCCTACCTTTGTCAGACAAGGTTAGTGGATCCCCATCCTTTATTTGCCTTTCTTTGTTGTCTCTTCAGAGACACATCACTGCAAGTCATCAAAACCCACAGAACCATTGGAGGTAAAGAGCAGCTGAGGGTTTGAAAGTGCCAGAGCATTAATTAGCTCAGAATTCCTGAATCTCTACTGATATAATGAAAGTTACTCAATCACAGGATGATGTGGAAAGCCTAATAGCAGCTTTACAGTTAAAGCACAGGAGTGGGAGGCAAGAAGTGCAGGTTCTATTCTTACTGCCAGCACCTGTGTGCAACCTTCAACAAACCATCAGTTTTCATTGCTCAGTTTCTCTGTATGCAAAGTGGAAATAATTGTGCTCATAGGACTATTCTTAAGCTAACTTCACCTCCATCTGAGGAGCACTTTGGGATCTTCAGGTTAGAGAAACCACTGAACTGTAAAATATCATTTAAAATATGTATTTTACTGGATGTGCTTAAAATAAGTATTCCCTGTGCCAGTGTAAAAAGAGGAATTTTGAGTGTGGGATACCAAGTCTTCATAATTTAACTGTTACCTTGAAATGTAAAACTTTTTTTTTTTCAAAGGATTTTTCAATTCAGCAGATGACTGTAAAACAGCACTGCAAACAGCTTTGCACAGAATATCTATTATTAGTAAACAACTGTGCCTTACAGAATTATTTTGCTACATTTTGCATTAGGTACACTTGAAGTAGGTTTCTGAAAATGGAGCTTCAAACATGTTAAAAGATAGTATGGACGTACAGGAATATACTTTTACACTTTCTACAAACATCCTTTTTTGTTTTAACAAACAAAAGTAATTTCAGCAGTGACATTCAATATCTGAGTCACTTTTATCCTCAGTAAAGGTGAGACATTGCAGAAGAGCAAAGCACAGAGCCAGCCTGGCTTTGGCTATTTCCTGTTTAGTCCAATATAGCTGCTGAAGCTGTTTAGCCCTCACATCACATCAGCAAACAGCAATACTCCCTAAACACATCTGTCTAGTTGGTCCTGGATGTAAACACTGAAGAGTTCTGGTCTGTGTGACCAGTTCTGGGAACTTTTATGTATGAAAGAGCAGGAGACCGTTTACTGTATTAGGACTGTTAATAGGACTGGATGACCCTCTTCAGACTTTTCCTTTCAAACAGATGCTCAGATTTGTCTAGTAAAACTGTGTTGCTTAGTCTTCATTCACTATTGTGCAGTATAGCTTTTGTGCTCATCTCTGTTTTTTCTAGGGCCTTTCTACCCACACAAACGGCAAACATTAGTAAATATTTGTTGAAGGCTTCAAATATAATCTACTTCTAAAACTCAAATTGTTAGCTAAAATAGAAAGGCATAGTCTGTATGCAATCATCAGTTTGACTCCAAGTAAACTTGGGTTCAAAGCAGGTCAAAGTCATAAATAAATTATAGCCTCAGCCTAAGCCTCAGTCATTAGCAAGAGCAGAATAACTGGAAAAAGCAGTATTATTTGAGTTTGAATTCCTAAAATGAAAGTGGTGCCACAAAAATTCATCTGCATTAATGGGTAGAAAAAAATAATCCTCACCTGAAACAGCATCCTCCTCATCTCAGGACTTTTATTAGAGAGCTCTTTGGAAGTTTTTCCTCTATTTATCTGGTTTCCACACTCAAAGGGAGACTGAACCATGCCAGGGATTACAACAGGAAAGATATGGCAGCCCCATTTTGATGAACTAAAACCACCACTCAACAGTTTATCTTTACTACTTTTGCAGGAATGTGATTGTCTGTTATTGGTGCTTGGTACCAAAGGACACACACTGCCACCAAAATCGCTACCAGTAGACAGGGACCCAAATCTACATAGGTCAAGCTAAAAGTAAGTAAAGGCCAATATACAAGTTAAAAGGCATCATTATTTCTTTTCCTGGTGAAATCATAAAAACAAGTGTCCAAACTACATTTTCCAAGTCCTACTATGTAATGGCTTTCACAAATGCACTTCCACCTGAAATCAAGTAAGTTCAATGTGTTTTGTGATTTACCTTTTTTCTTTTCTTTTCAAAGCAAGGGAGAGATGAACCAGCATCAGGGCTGACCTGCAGCACTGCCTGCAGGGGCAATAGTTAGGTTATGGTGAACCTCCGTAAGGGCCTCCTGCGTTTTTGCAGCTCCAAAGACATTTCCTCTCCCACCAAAGATTTAAGAAAGCAGCTGAATTTTTGCCTTTTCAGAAGAAGAATGACAAAATGACACAAGGAGACAGGTAACAGCAGGACAGCATCAACAGCAGCCATGTCTCTGCCCTTCACATCAGGAGCAGACAGCATCACACATGAGCTCACCATGCAGGGATGGCACTCTGGTGTAAAAAACCTCGAGAGTAAGTTGTTATTTTCAATCCAAGAACAGGACAAACTGCCAAGGCTGCCTATCTTCTGCAAGTTAGGCAGAATACTCAGCTCTTTACAGCACCCCAGAAATCCCTGGCCATAGAGCCCTTCTCTGCCTTCTCTCCTGAAAAACCTCCCACTACATAACCCACTCATCTTTTCATGCAGGAAAGTCTCTTCAATCTGCCCACTGGGAATGCGACCATAGGTGATTCCTGGTCTCTCTGCCTTGGACAGCTGTTCTTGGACAGCTGTTCTTGCAGACCTTTAAAGACCATGAAACTCTGCTATCCTGCTCACCATATAAAAAGAGGATATGCTTTTGTAGTAGGGAATTACCAGCTTTTGCTGTGCTTGGCCAAGCAGTGTGCTCGGAGAGGACACAACCCAAACCCGTGGGAATACCAAAGCAAGCTAAGAAGAGAGAAGTGGAAACTGTCAGAAATTACCTGAATCAGGCATACAGCATTACCTTCATACAATGTGACTTTGTCTCAGAATGAAATAGGGCACAGCTGAATTTGTAAATAGCTCAGTATTCACCCCTCTGTCCTTGTGTAAATTAAAACAGGAACCTTTTGAACGACAATTCTGGTGTCATCTGCAATCTTTCCTGGAGGCTCCATGTGGAGCCACCTTGGCAGGTGACTGAGATCTTACCAACTCTCATGCCATGAAACATGTTGGAGATGAAGGCAACTTGCAGCCAGTGGTGAGATATGGTGACATTGAAATAAGGATTTATCTACAGAAAAGACTTTTGTAGATACTTCTGTGAGGATTCTGCAATACAATTGCATGATTTTGGTGGTGATTGAAAAATTAAACTAGATGGTAAATCTTTATTTTCTTTCTTATCTTTTAGAAAGCTTCCTTTTGAAGCAGAATACTATATTAGTCATTCTGGCTTGAACTATGACACAAATTAATCTGGGTATGTGCAGTGCTCACTATAACCTGCTTTTATGATCTTGTGGATGGTTTTTTTGAGTTGAGCATTAATTATAAAACACTGCAGTATAAATACCTGTGTATTTCTTGGAAAATGGATGTAGTCACCATTCTTATCTGTGTTACTGTCCAGGTGCCAGCCATGTTCAAGGTCTCATTTGTACCTACACAGCAGAAGGTACGTGTCTTTAGCAGCCTCCCACCCAGGAAAGTGGTTTTATTGAGAAAATGTAGCCCAACCTTCCCTGCTAAACATAAATTTTTTTATTGTTATGTGATTCTCCCACGTCACTGATGTCCTTGTTTTGCCACCTGCTCTCCCTCATTCAGCACATAATTTATAAAACTCTGTAAGAAGGATGGAGACAGTATTTTTGTTATATTCTGTACCATATGAAGACAAAGTGATCCTGAGCATAATAGGAATGAAGTCATAGTGTGGTATCAGTGATTATATTCTGCATCTTAATTTCAAATTAGATCTAGAAAAAAAAAAATCCAACTGATTTGGTAAGACTGAGATTCCTGGGTAGTTTAAAATGGGCCCATTTGTATTTGCAGTATAAACAGTTGCTGCAAAAGAACAAATGGTATCTTGAAGGTAGCAAAACAGGGGGGATCAGAAGGCTGCTGCTCCTGTTTAAGTCATTTGGAATTTTGCCACTGGTACAACAGGGCTGAGATTTCATGCTGGGATCTAAATGTGAATGCCCATCTCTATGCCAGAGGGGAAGCCACACATCCTTTTTGGTCTTGGTAGCTCACTTGAAAAAATAGGTAAAAGAAAGACTATGCAAAAGTTACACTGCCTCAGAGGTGAGATTTCCTGGGGAAAAAAATGGATCTGACTCCATTTGCTGCATAACTACTTAACAGTGATGTGTCATGACTGATTCTGGTGCAGATGCAAAAGAGGGCAGAGAAATGGATCTAATGCATTTTTCAAAAAACCAGGACTTCCACTCAGACACCGTGAGATGCCAGGTTTCTGCTGACTGAGCTTAACAAACATGTTCTCTTTGCATTTGTCTGTGCCAAGCCATGAACACTTTAAGTAATTCTAAACTTTATCTTGACAGTTATTTTTCTTTTTCTCATTCATACACTGACTTACGTATGATTTATAATGTTTCTACTGGGAAATCTTCATAGGCAAGTAAGCTTTCCCTTGTGTGAGGGTTTGTACATTACCATTTGGAGGCATTTCTTTACTTTTACTATAGTAATATTTCCTACATCGATTTTCAACTTCATCATTACTGGAAATTGTCTAGGTAATAATTCTAAAGATGTTAAAGAGCTGCTGGTGTTTCATGCAAAAGCCTGACAAACATTCCATTAAAAATTGTACTGGTGATAATTCATCAAAAGGCACACTTTTCTAAACTCTTATTACAGACTTTGCCACCTTAATTCATACTCTTAATTTCTAAATACATGATTGGCCCCAGTTCCTCTCGACTGTATTTTCCCCAGAGAATATGCTGAGTCAAACAGAGATAAACTAACTTCTAACATAACTAGTCATTCATTGTGTTCAACCCAAGATAAAGAGGCCTGAGTTGCCACAGTCTTTGAAGTTTTCTTTTTATCAGGATCCTGTAAGAAGCTCACATTGAGACTTCCCAAAAAGGGAAAAGAAACAGAAGTTTTATTGGTACCAATGCAAGATCATCAGACATAGGTTATGTAATGCAATGAGCAAAAATGAGATGGCAAAAATGAGAAGCATAATTTCCACTTCAATGAAGACCTTTTTTTCCAGATGTTTTCTACTCAGTTACCCTTATTCTTATTTGTTTTCAGTCACCATTCACATGCTAGGCATAAAGTATTTAACTTTTTATCTCTATATATTTTTACCTACCTCTTACTTTCATAGGTACAACATACTAGATATATTTTAATTCAGTTCTTTCATTAGCACATTGAGTTTAAACAGAAAGCATTCAGATTACCCGGATTAATTAGATGTTTTATTAAAAAAAACCCAAAAAACAGGAAAATGAGTTGCAGAGTATAATATAAAACACAGCAGGCTTTGACTTTCTGCCTGGAAGCTGTTTAAAAAAATAATAATAATTAAGAAGGAAATTAAGAGTACACTGTATTCTATGCATAAATCAGAGATATTAAAGGCAAATATTTGCTTTTAGATTATGATGAACTCAGTTTTACACAAAAAAAATGGACTTGAGATGTTAATTTAGCTAAATATGAGCTCTAATCAGTCATTCCTCCTGCATCATCTTCCATGGCTATGCATAATAATAGTAGAGGTGCTCGTACTGTAACACAACCTTTCACTGTAAGCTGGAGCCTGAGGATGTTTTCTCCCCTTATCCTTGAATCCCCTTTGCACAGCCCTAAGCCCCATCACACATTTAGAAGGAACAGTTCAAAAACTAGATGGAGTATAATAAATTAATCTGGACTTAGTGGGTGGATAAAAGGTCCAGCAGGGGTTTGTTACAGACCCTGGGGACAAGAAGAGAGAGGAAAATGGAATATTGCACAATGACATTAGTAAGGCAAACAGAGATAATACTCTGTGTGCACGCCTGTGTGCATGTGTCTGTGTGTCTGCAGAGTGCTGGGGGAAGGGTGCCATCAGTATTCTCAGCCTTGAATCATCCTAATGTAATAACGATTGAATACTGCCAGCCTACTTCCAGAGATCCAAGGAAGGAGTGTTCCTACATCTGTCCTTAAATTATCACACAAAACCAAATCACAGACACGAGAACTCCACAGCAAAAAGCAAACAGCCTCAGCAGGCTTCCATTCTGAACACTCTAACTCAGGAATTTGAAACCATTGTTCTCTACCAGACCTACCCAGAGGAGGAAGGTGTGCACAGCCTGCACCGAGCTATCATGGTACAACTTTTTAACAGGAGATGCAAGAATGAATTCTGAATTTTGAAAAGCAGATAAACACAAGTGTTAAATACCAGAAATCAGGCTTAATCTTATATATACCCTTAAATATGATAGCAGTGCCACTTCAGTTTTGAGAGCCAAGGTGGCAGCTGCACTGTGTTCAGCCAGCAAGAGCACCTTTCCAAGATTAAATGACTGACAATAAAACTGCTTGCGTCCTACCCACAAGCTGTGAAAGGGGTTCTCCCTTTCACACAGCCTTGGACTTCCTACATGCTATGAACCACTTTCAGGTAGGACATCAAGGTAGAAGTGTAGAATTTCATAAAGGAAACATTGCAGAATGTAGAGAAACACACAGCAGAGTACAAGGAAAGAAAAGGGGGTTCAAATGCATTGAAAATTGCCTTGTCAGAAGCCTACAAACCATCCGGTTTGGGAAAGTAATTTCTGATGATCCATTTGAAATTTGTACCTAAAATACAAAAGGTATGAAAGAAATGTTCCTGTCTTGAATATATATTCATCAAAACTTGACATGCAATATGCACTTTGAAATTGAAATGAAACAAAACTAATGTAGCTGTAAAATATGCCTAAATAGCAGCTGCTCCTCATTCCCCTTTTCTACACCTGCCATAACACAAGGGTTTGCCACAGCTCATGCAATGTGGGTCATTACACATTATATCAAAGCATATAGATGTCAGTGCTTCCCATTTTACTTTTTCAGCAGGATTCTGGATGACATCTTTAGATATACACAAGAAGAGGGAGATGTATATTGGAAGCTTCACCCTCTATGGCACAAGGGCCTGAGAAAATGTAAGTTAAAGTGCATTCTACCTGTGCTTGCAAAGACCACAGCCATCCCTCTCTCAGCTCTCCTAGAGGTGTTGAGGAAAGGTGGGGACTTAAAGAAGCTCCTCCTAGACATTACTCATATTTTCCCCATGTTCATTGTTTTCTAGCACAACTCCACTAACATAGCAGACTTCTGCTTTTTGAAGGGGAGTTTCCAACTTTGAGCCTAGCTTTAGTTCGAAAGCATTAGTTTTTTTACAAATTCTTTCAAAAACTGCATCTGCAATGAAATTTTTGGAGTGCAAGAATTATATATGGTTACTGGCTTAAATCTGTGCTGGATTCCCAATGGTCTATTTTTATCTCAATATCTTATCTTATTATCTTAGAGCAATTTGGGATGTTGCAAAACATCCAGCAGTTCTGATGCAAAGAAATGGCAGCAATGCAGTTTTTCAAGTTAAAAATCTGGCTATGACACTGGTCTGGCAATATGTGCTTGGGTGAAGATTTGTGAAAGAAAGCTAAAGAAGAGTAAAGGATGTTAATCAGAAAGGTATGTTAGCAACAAACTGAATTAACACTTGGATTTAGAAGAGAGACCTAAAAATTAAAACAAGGTTATCAAGTCTTCAGCAATATCTAAGATACAATAAAAAGTAAAAATATGTAATTAACTGGACAGTGGAGAACAGTTCCAGAACTTGCAAAGAGAGTTCATTTTGAAGTCAAAGCAACTCTCTTCATCTGCTGGGGCTGCAACTGACTGTTGCCAGAATGTACTAAATGCTGAGTATCTCTAGTCCTGCATACCTTCTATTCACAAAACACAAAAAGAACACAAATAATGTTCTTCCTTTCAGTTGTTTGTAATTATGTTTTAGATTAAGCTATTCTGATAGCTTAAGACTCTTTGTTCAGATTGCACAAGCTATTTGGTGCCAGAGTTATTTAAATCCTGGGAAGAAGTATTACAATAGAGAGAAATGATGTATGACTAGTACATAAATGATGATAATGGAAGGGCTGATTTAATAAATGGAAACCTTAAGATGAAAGCATGAATGATAAGGCACTGGATCTACAGCTCCACTGATGTGGAACATGGGGTCACAAAGAACTGGGGAGAAATGCTGCATGTTGCCCTACCAGGATTTATCCCATGCTCTGAAAAGTGGACACATTGTTGGGTAAGCCACTGGAATTGCCACCTTGCAGGTGATACCTAAAGCTGAGAATTCATCTACAGCACTTTCTGTAAAGAACAAGGAATTAGCTAAAGTAAACTTGCCTCACTTCAGCCTTCATAATTACATCCTGCACACCTATGATTCCTTTGCCATTTCTTAGGGGGAAAAAAAGGACATATTCTTCCCTTGCTGTAAGCCTTTTGGCTAGAAAATCTCAGAAATAGCTGCAGTCATCCTGTGGTTAAGTCTGATATCAAACTGTTAAATTTGCAATGTACTTTGAGATCACTTATTCTAAAGCTTATTACTGCAGATATCTCCAAGGACTATATAATCCAGACTGTATGTTCCAATAATGAGGCACAAAAGAGTAGACTGAGAATTTGGTTTCTGATTCCTCCCCTTTTGCCCCACCCATTCCTATGCTTTGAAAACCGAAGCCGTAATGCTGTTAGAACATTTTTTTAGTGGTTTAATAAACATGACATGCTTGCACTTGCTTTGCATTTTAATAGCAATGCAGTGGCAATAAGACACTTCCACAAGTACAATGCATGCAATTACACAGGTTTTTAAGTGCTAACTTTGTGTCAGGCATATATATATATATGCATGTTTAAGAACTCTTGTGTTCAAAACCTAAATATTCTTCTCAGTTTTCACACTTGACTCTTACAGCCACCTGACTGCCTTTCTGGTGGAGTTTGATGGGCACGCATCACTTGGAGCTATTAGGAGCTGTATCTTTGTGGCTGTATCACAGCCACCTCCAGTGGAAACCTTTCGGTGGCACCTGAGGAGTACCTATGGAATTGGCCAAGTTGTTGATCTGACAGTTTTCAATTTTTCTTTTTTCTTCCTTGAAGACAGTTCTGATATGAGGGATCTGTTCCCTAATTTGTGTATACATGCCACATTATAGACAGTTCTGCTTGATGGTATCTGTATTTTACCTCTTCTACCTTTTCTTAACTACTTCTGTGCTCTTCCATGTTTCAGTATACACACAAATGTAGCTTGGTTATGCAAAAGGTGTGCTGATCCACTGGAGTTCCAATATGGTGTATCTGATCCTTGTGAGCAGCCACTGGGTGTTACAGAACATGCACTCAGCGGTGACCACTGATAGCATCAGTTCTAAGAGCAAGAAGGGCCAAGTGTTGCTAATACATGAAGTTTCATTCAGGATTTTAAAGTCCCAAAGTACTGCAATGGTCTGTCTAGGGTTTTGGTTTGACCCATTTTAAATACCTTGTGTCTACTACAGGAGTAGACCTTAATTAACCTGCCCTGAAGTTCTTAAAAATTAAATTAAATCTCACTAGAAAAGATTCCAGTAGTAAAGGAATAGTTTTAATTCTAAGAGATATAACTTGTTCTGTGCTAGTGCTTCTGATTTTGGGCCATCACCTCTCTCTTTTGGCAGGCACAGGGTGACATTTCACTCATTTTCATTCAGAGGAAAACTGCATGACCAGAAATGAAATTAATTCCAGAGTCTGGCTCAAAGTGCATTATAATAAACAAAAGGGCTCCTATTAGCTTCAGTAGAGCACCTTACAATGTTTAGTAGAGCACTAAAGTTAGCATAAGCCATAATATGCACATAGTTTTAAAGGAAGAGCTTTAACATTCCATACCATACTGACAATATTGAATTGGTCTATGTTTATGCTAAACAGTATAAGTTCCTTTTATGTTTCAGATGTTAATATTCATAAATTTACAATATAACACTATATTTTGCTTTTGCATTAAGTTCAGCTACACTGTTACCCTGACAAGCATTATTAAAGAATTTTACTTACAAATTCAAGAGACTACAATAAGAATTTTTCTGCTACATACCTTCACTGGTGTAAGGATTATAGGCTTGAGCAACTTACATTGTATAATAAACTGCCAAATGAGATGAGGTAAAACAGTAACTCCATAGAAGGATCTAATTCAGTGTACTTACTGTGTGCTAGTATTAGTCAGTGATTAGGTTATTAAATCCTCTCTAATTATTATTTGAAGCTTTTCATAAATAGCTTTTTGCAAAATGGATCTTATCTAAAAATTAAATTTATTGGATGTTTACAGGCTTAAAAAAGTGATTTTATGATATAAAACCAGAATTACTTCCTTTTTAAATAAACCCAATTGGTGCTGTAATTGAGATGAGCACGCTATTTTTTTCACACAATAATCTGATATGGGACTTTCCTTTCTCAAGAGACTTGCTTGATCTGCTCTTTATAGACATTCAGTCTCTGTAAATATGCTTTTGGTTTCTTTATCAGTAATAGTATTAGACCCGAATGCTTTAGTATACAGTATAATGGATATTAAAGGGCTTTCTGTATATGTTTTAGACAAGCCAGTTTAATAGAAAGAAATGAACACACAAAGGGTATTCTTTACAAGTAGACAGTACCATTTATAAGGAGTTTCTTCTACCATTTAGTCATTATATTTTTAGAGAAAATCACATTGCTTTCTTTGCCTTTTTTTTTTCCTCTGTCATTGTTTGCCTTTTCCTCCTGCTTGTATTTTGCTACTGAACCATCTGACTATCTGTGTTGCCATGGGAAGGACTGTAATGCCATAAATTCAGAGAAGTTTCTGTGTTCATTTTTCCCTCCATTTTATTCCTACACAATCATTAGCACAAATTAGCTGCTTTCACAAGGGTGTACTGGCACTAGAGCAGGACTGTAAAATATTCCATTTTGGAAAAGATACAGGAAAAACATTCTACTTGTTTTACAGAATGGCACCAACCTACACAGGCAAAAGTTGATGCTTCCCAACTTGTAGATACCTGACTGTTTGAGAACCAAGCCAAACTATGGGCAGTTATCCATCTAGTCTTACAGTGACTAATGTGAATTCAAAAAATGCTAAAAAACAGCAGAAAAAAGATGTTAAATCACAGAAAGAAAAAAAAAAAAGAGCTGGATGCCTTAAGAGGATTTGCAATACAGTTCAGAGATTGTCATTTTCAAACTACTGGTTAAACCCACCACAGGCAAGCAGCGACTGAAATTCGCCACCTCCCAAAATCTGTAGAGTGTGGCCCATCTAGAATGAGCCAGAAGCCTCAGCCCAGTTGCCAGTGCCAGCTGTTCCCACCACAGAAGGGACTTCTCTAACTGGCACTGGTCAGGGGCTCCGTTAATGGCCTCTGTGGAAAGGCAAAGGCAGGTCCAAGAGCAGGTCCTCCCAGTACCACAGTGCAAACAGCAGACCCAAGTTTGTTCCACAGACAACTCTTGCAGCCACAAACCAAATGCCTTTTGGACAGCAGCCTCCAAAAGTCACACCTACTGCAGCAAAAAGGAATGCGCCACTTGGGCATGACAGGGCCAGAACCACACACTAATGAGATCCAAATCCTCATGTAGACCCAGAACAAGTGCTTTCACATGTCAGAGCAGAGTCCCCTACGTGCTGCTCACTGCAAGTGCCAGTCAGCATCATGAGGCCGTACTCCCACAGTACCTGCATTTACCATCCAGAATCAAGACTGGTGGCTCAGATTTAATCTCTCAGGATACAGTTTCAAAGCTCCAAATAGGCAAAATGAAGACTGACTGGTAATTTAAAGAATGCAACCCAGCCTTTCTGCTATTGTATTAATCACCCATTGCTGACATGGGAAACAACTTATTTAGACCAGTAAACAACAGAAATGTGATTCAGAAGATACAGGGAGCAGATGTGCAAAGCTGAGTGTAAAGACTCACCGTCCTGTCTGCAACCACACACTAATCTCACGTTTGGCTGATGGCTGTGGCTGAGCTGCTCTGTTCAATATTTTGCATGTTGATTGGCTTGTTATTCACTTCTGCCTCTGCTGGAAGCCAGACTAACCTGTGGGGGAAGTGTGGAAAACAATTACAGTATATTGAAATGGTCATACAAGTACAGCACACTGCAACACTTTGCATAATTTATTAGGTGTTACTGCACACATTGGCACTCACATGACAAAGGTTTTAACAAGACCGACAAACAGGACAACATCTGCATTCCTGTAAGAACATTTGAGATGAAAATTTAACATTAAAAAAAGAGTGCACTTACTATAGTGCAAACACTGCAATCAAGTGGTCTGCCTTGACTTGCAATGTATTATGTTAACACAGTATGGTTGCCAGAGTAAAATACAAATGTTCATTAGAGCAGCAATTAATTGCTTGCTATTTTTGAAAATTAACAGTTAATATACTTTTCCAAATCAATCCAATCCAGTGTTCCTCTGAATTTTCATGCATCATTTCTTTATTTTTGTCCCTATTGTGCACACAAGGTCAATTAACTGGTAAATATAATTATTTTACAAACATAGCAAGCTGCAGCTATTATAAATAACAACTTATTTGCATATTTCCTTGTTTCTGAAGAGAACAGCAATGTGAGAGGTCTGAAAATCTTCGCAACTCTAATACAGTGAGATATTGTGTTTAAGTAACTCTTCTCTTTAAGTAAGTAGTCTAGTAAGTATGCCATTTCTTAGATTAAAATCAGCAAGTAGAAGCTGGGTTGCAGATTTCAGAACTTGCCTCATTTGCATCTTGAAAATGGAATGGAACTGAAAGCTTTCAAGCTTTATTGTTCAACTCCACAATTCTGTTGCTCTTTGTAAATGAAACAGAAAAGAGATGTATGTGAATATATCACACATTTCAGCCTAAATGAGCTTTTCAAATTTTAAATGAAGATCATTGTTTGTAGTCACCTTCATAGTATTCCTGAAGTTGAAGCTGGGAGCTGAATTCTGACTGAATTTTGTAAAAGATTTAGGAAAACATGACTCACAAGATTTTAATACTGGCAGACAAAGATCCCTTTCTGATTTCCAGGGTCTCTTTAAATAAAGAAGATATTCAGGACTGAGGGACAATAGAGAACAGCTGCAAGGATGATTTCTTTTAAAAGGAGAAATCAAAGGACAGCACTCCTTATATGCACTATATATGGCATTTTCTTTGTCTGGATATCGAAGAACTGGTTGGTACTATCATGCTGTGCTGAAACGTGGCTGTAGAGGTTTTCCTAGACATATTTCTTGATGACAACTTCATGCTGTTGGATTTGTTTCAGTGACTGAATCTGTGAGCCATGCATATTGTGTTCCATTTGCCACTTTGCAAGAAAAAAATATTTAGTGAGCTTATGGCAAGCAGAACACCTAAGTTGTGCTGATTGGGGTAGATGGGGTGATTTGTAGAGTCACGCATGCTGAGCTTCAGGCACTTTGAAAAAACTACATGGAGCAAATTTGAGATTTATGCCCCAGCCCCAATGCAATTCATGTGTTGGGGTGCTCCTACTGAGACCTACCAATGGGAGCTGACAGCTGCATACAGTGCACTGGAGACATTTTAAAGCTTGCTGTAGAGAAAATAGAGCAGTCTACGCCTAGCAGGGAGGGAAATCGATGAGTCAGCACTTGGCAGCGGTGACCAGCAGGAGGATGCTTCTGATGAATGCTGACTCATTGATTTCCCTCCCTGATCATCAGCAGCTGCTCCATTCACAGTGCAGAAAGCCTTCTTGCCACGACCACATGTGTCAGCAGGCTTTATTGTCATTAAAGCAAGAGGTATGAGCTGACAAGACATCCAATTTATGTATTTTTGGTTTCGATAGCTCTAGCTCATAATTTCAAAGTTGCTTCCCAGCTAGGGCATCTAAAAGGACATACATATCAAGGCAGGAGATCCAATAGCACAAGCAGCTTCACAGGTACAAACAGTATTTGCATGACAGATGTGTGAATGTCGCCCCAGCCTTCGGTTCCTTTTCTCACCAGGAGGGATGTATTTCATAAACTCAGAGCACAGTCAAGCAAAGAGGTTAAGACATCATCTGGGAAGGTAGGCTTCAAATCAGCACAGTGCTTATGTAGGAGAGCTTACATGTTTAGAGTTAGATATATGTATAAATATTCGGATGAACTGGGCTCTCCTCACGTGCCATGCCTTCAGTGTGTGTGTGATGTAACATGGCGTGGCTGAAGACCAAAGCATAACTGGAGTTTATAGTTTTATGACAGTAAAAAAGTAACAGGTAAAACAGGTGAGACTACACTGAATGACTACAGTAAAAGTACAGTTGGAGCAGGTTATTGCAAATCTCAGCATTTCATGAGGATGTGTAAATTTTGCAACATGTTCTAGCCTTTGTTATGTTGTTTACATTATCATAATTGTCACTTAATAAGTTAATGTGTTTGTGTATCTGCTTGATCTTCGAGGAAGCAGTTTACAGAAGGAGAAAAAAGAAGAGAAAGGGCTGTCATGACATAAATGCTGTTTCTCAGAATTAAAATTGACTGAAACACTCTATTTATAGTCAGGCACTGCACTGCTAGTAGCAATGCTGAGCCTCTTCATTTCAGGTTCCATTCATCGCAGAATATGCATGACTCTGCCTCAAAAACACTCACTGAAAAAGTCATAGGTCAGGCTTCTGTGCTTGAACTGGTATTTCAGCAAAAGCTCACGTGGCCAGCCACAAAAACCATTTTCCCTCAACTCTATGGGTATTTGTCCTTAGAAAAAGAGTCTCTTCACCACAGCAACAGGCCTGGATTCAGGAGTCCAGGATTGCCAGTCCATAACTGGCAAACTTCATTTTCTGGGTTAATTTGGCTGCAGATTGAAAATGGCTCTTTTATAGTTGGCTCCCTTCTTTCAGGGATCATAAGTCCACCTAAATTCTTTTGCTTTTTTAAAGCAGCCTCATCTTCTGGCTTCACCGAGTCCTTGCTAGAGCTGCATGAAACTCAGTGGTTTCAGTTGATGTAGATTTTGAAAAGCGTACATCAGCTGCTACATCGACTGAGGCGATAGTGTTTGTGAGTTTAGGAACTCTAAAATTTAAGATAAACATCTCTGCCAGCACCTTCCCTTTGCCTTATCTCCCTGCATTTCTGAAAGCCCTCCTCTGTTCTGCTATGCCTGGGGGCAGCTGAGGAGGCTCCTCCTCACAGGAGCAGTTGCATTAGCACAGAAGCTTTCAAGGATAACTGCTGCTCCTCGGGGAGCCCCAGGAATAGGAACAGGCAAGAGTGCTCTCATTCTTTTATTCCTTCACACATCTGGGGTCTGAAGTATCTTAGGCTGTGCTAAAAATCTGCTAACTTAAGAAACAAGTCTTTGAAATCAGATTGTCAGCTATATTGCAGGTAATGAGCCATGTAAACTTCTTAAGTCATACACATATCACTTTCTTTTAAATTGTTGACTGAGGGTATGAAAAACACAAAACAGAAATAGCAGATGAATTCAAAAGTATAACGTGACCCTGTCTCATGTCTGAATTTCTTTGGTATGATCCACATGGACAGAAATGGCTTGCACATTAACAGTTGCCACGGATGTAAGTAGCAGTACTCTTGAAATTCTCCATTTAATTTATTGATGATTTTAGTAAAATACTAACTTTGCAAACTGAAGGCCAGGTTCTGGTACTGACTGATGACAAGGTGACAAGGAGTAGAAGAGAGATCAAATGAAAAATAAAGAATAGGACAGATCCTAAATAATTTAATTACTGACTGAAAGCTAAAGAACACTGTACTCAGGACCAAATTCAGATAATAGAACACCTAGTATGTAAAATGTTTTAAACTCCTATAAAACTGATCAGGAGGGGATATGCTACCCATAAATAATGAATTTCCAAGACAAATGACGCACATTGGGACACATAGTCCAAGTTTTGGATAACAAGAAGTTTCATTAAAGAGATGTTCCAATGAACAGGGTCCATATGTTTAGATCATATCTACCTAATAAAATTAAAGATTTAGACATAATTAATATAGATCCAGACATTTACCTAATTAAAATGAACTGGGTAGAAAGAATTGATTATACATTTCCCTATGAATGAAAATAAACATACAAATTACTGTTCATCAAAAGATAATGTATAACTCTAATGCTTTGATGATAGAAATCTCACATTATTTTTAATGTAAGATTGCTATAGATTAGAAAAAATGTATATGGTTACAATTAGTCAGATTGTCTAAATCAGCATGTGAGTTGATGGAACTATGACAGTTTACAATATCTGAGAATCTGCTCCTTATCTTGAACCAATGAGGACTACAGAATCAACATTTGTAAAGGGAAATGCTTCCTTAGACACACTATCAAACAAAATCTCTTTCAGATGAAAAATGAAAACCAATGACAACACTGCAAAGAGTATCACCATCACCAGTACTCAAACAGTCTCAGTTTACGTAAAAGAAGAAAACTTATGTGAAAATAATAAATTTTAAAAAGGCTTTCCACAATTATGTGAAATTCTGAGAAGGAGTTTAAAATTTTTCTGGTGCTCTGGAATCAGATAAAATCCTTGAAAACAAACTTTATATCAAGACTGTCAGTATTTTTTAAGGTATTTTATAAAAGGAACATTAGAAAGCTCTCTCTTTCAGTGTTCTGTGTGGCGATGGAAAGCCTAGCTGTGATGTAACTTTTTCAACATCCTATCTTTAACAGACAATATACTGGAGGATGTTGCTTGTTTAGCAGAAGGATCTGAAGTGTTATGAATATGGTTGTTCAGTGCAAAAAAAAAAAAAAATAAACAAAGCCTGATTTTAGTAGGTTTCAAACCTTACTAAAGGCCTTTTTTTTGATTTGCCAGCAGTATGAGTGATAACTTCAGTACCTAGTAGTGGTCAGATTCCAAAGTTAGAAAAGGAAAAATTAGTTCACAAACTTTCTGTCATCCCAATGGATCTGGAATGGCAAACAGGTGGAAACTTGATACATGAATTGTCTGAAGAGTAGATATTATGTTTATTGCTGTACCTTTGCTATAGTACCTACTTTTATAAGTAGAAGCAGCAAAATAGAAAAAGGAAAAAATGTCTATGTACCATAGTGAGCATACAAGGCTGGCCCTGAATGGAGTAACATTTGGAGTTGTCGTATTGTATTGTGTGTATCCTTTCTGTTACATGCCCGAAAATAAAACCAGAGTATTCAAGAACAGCCCCAAACAGGCTGCCTTTTGGACAGAGAAGACATCCTTAAAATATATTCCAAAAGCTCTGAAATGTTCAGAGAAACAGCTGTTCAATCTTATGTCATATCACTACACCATTCTTGTTGCAAAAGATAGAGACCTTGCATAATCAACATATTTTCCTGGCACAGTCTCCCATCACTCCCATTCTTGCCCTGCTAACAGAGCTGCTGCATTAGCAGCACTTGTGTTTGACCAAACACACTGAAGATTATTTTCTAGAATAGACTTTCACAGTCTGAACTTTGTGAATACTGCTGGTCATTGCTGTCAGGAGCCTTCTCTACAGAAGACATAATTTTGCTTTTAACTAAAGACATCTGGTTGATATTTATTAAAGATTGTAGATTGATTTGTTGATGTGGGGCTAGAAATCTAGCTTATGTAAAACCAGCATAATTATAACATTCAGCAGAGATATGCTGGGTTAACATCAGTACAAAATCTGCCCCTAAAAACTATAATATAAGCAGACACTAAGCAGGTACGTATTTTTTAAAACTGATTTGAACCTAAAATCTTCATTTTCTCTAGATGTAAATAGAGAATATTCTAGCCCTTAAGCAAAGCTATTTGAGGCCAATGTCCTAGTGCAGATAAGAACTGAATTTAGCTCAATGTGCATTCACTGGATATGCTCCATCCTGTAGAAACACCTCTCCCCATTCAGTATGACAAATATGTAGGACAGAGAGCAGACAGTACTATTTCGTTTTTGCTCACTTTTTAAAGCCTTCTTCTCAAGCATCTTTTCTCTGTATGTGTGTGCATGCACATGTTTCTACCCCACCTCTTTCATTTCTTTTCTCTGTAGGGCACTGAAAGTGCTTTTCAGGTGGGAGGGCAGCAGTGTAAAATTGACTACCATTCTAGTCAATTTGCTTCAGCAGCCATTCCATGTGTAAAGCACTTTATACAGAAGGAAGCTTTTTAGACCTGAAGACCAAAAAATCCATTCTTTTACAGTCACAAAGTCCCTGTGAAATCAGAGAGGTTTCAAGAACTCATGCAAGGATAGCATTTGGCATGAAACCTACTGAAAAAGAAAAAAAAAAAAAAGCCTATTAAAGATCTTGCAATCTGTTTCCACTGGTTTTTTCTCATTAGCGGAAGGAAAATAATTTGGTCTAGAGAAGAATGTCTTTACCTAAGAACTTCAAGCAGGTTGTACACAGAAGCACTGGAGCACTTTTCACTGCCTCCTACTGTCTGAAACAAAATTTTAGTGTTAGTTAAAAATCAAGTAGAGCCTATAGAGATAAAAATATCTATGTTCAGCTAACATGTCTCAATCAACTTGGTATTGCCCAGTATAAGGTACCATCTATTTCAGTCTTCTGGTATTTACTGTTTTTCTATGACCTTCCATAACTTATGTTTAACCCAGTATTTGATAGGTGCTCTACCTTTAAGGGTGCCTGCCACTTTTACTTAACTTGTTGAGGACTCATTTTGAGGACAAACATACTCCTTGTTGCTGTTAATCTGGATTGGAGGTCATTCTCACTGAAAACATGGTGTTGATGCTTGCATAGAGGAAAAGCCAGTAGCCTTCCATGCAGCCAAGACAACATCAGACCAGTCAGATATTCAGTAAAATAAACAAGTCTTTTTAAGACAGTCTCACTGGATACTTGCTCACAAAGGATTCAAGCCCATCATTTAACAAAAAATCTAAGACAATGCAAAACTACAATTAATTTACAATAAATTCCTAATATAATCAAAGAGGTTCTATGGCTTCCATCTGCTATCCACACTAAGCTACTTATTATTCACATACCAGATTTTTCATGTTGCTTTCAATAGTCTTTTCTATGAGTATGGCTCTTGTGGCAGATTTTCAACCTCACAAGCCCATAGCCTTGGAACAGTTTTTAGATACAATTTTAATGGAAACTCCCACATTAAGAAAAGAAGAAAAAACAACCAACCCTTGAATTTGGACACCTACATTGCCACCCACCAACAAATTTTGATTTTATTTTTACTGTAAGAGAAATAAATTGTCATTTTAGGACTACCCATGTATTTGACCATGCAGCTTCCTATGATTCCAGAAAATAGTTCTGTGAGATGTTCAGTGAAGCAACTAGCCAGGAAACCAAAATGCAGCCAATTGTCAAGTCAATCATGTAATCCCAATCATGTAAACCCTGCACTTAGGTAACCCAGAAAGTTGGCCAAAGAAGGAGTGGGCCAACCTACATCTCAAAAATAGAGATCAGCCCTGACAGTGTGATTTAAAGCTACTGGTCAGGGTCAGCCTTGGGGCAAGCAGAGAAACGAGTCACCTGGAGAGATTTCTAAAGCCTCTCATAACAGGTCAGAGAATGCTACAAAACAGGATAGGAAGGAACTTCAAGAAGAAACGCTGTGCCTACTCCAAGATATGCTGAACTATACCCTTCTCATTCCAGACAGGCCCTTTTCCTAACCTCAACTAAGTGAAAAAAAAAGGTAGAGGTTCTACAGCAATTTGTGTTTAACTAGCTTTATTGTAAAAAGAAAGCTCTTGCCTAAAACCTAGGCAAACATTTTGTTTCACACTTGAATCACTCACTCTCTGTCCTGTCCACAAGATTATTCCCTTTGGCTTTGCATCAGCTTTTTTCCATACTTGAAGATGCTATCATGTTTCTTCTGCGTCTTTTAACCTCTAATCTAAACAACCCCAACCCTTGTAAACTTTTCTTACAGGTCATTATATTGCTCTGTTCTGCTGCATGTGAGACTTTAACTTAGCTTAGAATTTTTCACAGCTCTAAAATAGAAGAAATACTTCATTCATTTTGCAGACTGTGCTCCTGTTTGTAGAACTCATAATTACTGCACCCCACCTTTTTTAACACCAGTATGGCATTGCCCATTCATGTTCAGGCTGCAGTAAGGTACAACCCTCGGTGCCTTTCCTATATGACTGTAATCACTGAGTTGATTCTATGAATGATTTTTCTTGTCCAAGTACAGAAACTGGACTTCTCTTTAATTGCATCCTGGGTTTTTTCATACCATCTTTCTAGTTTGTCAAGTTCCCTTGGAATTCTGTGTTCTCCTCTATACCTGGAGCCTTGAAAACATTTTGGCAACTGCAGATTTAATAAGAACGTTCTTCATCTTATCACTGGAGTCACTAATGAAAATATTTAACAGCATCTGGCTCAGGACATGCCCCTGTGGAATCACATTTGATATATCCTTCCCAGTAAATAATTGGTAACTATTCTTTAATTTTGGTTTCCCAGGTCATTTTCCTAAGACTCCATAGTAGATCTTCTTCTAGGTCTTGTTTTTCCAGCTTGTTTAAGACAATGTTATGTGAAGCAAGAACGCTCTAAAGCATCTCTAAAGTTAAGATTTATAGCTTTGAGAGGTATGACATAGAAACACTGCTCCCAGGCTTCTGACACCTTTGTGCCTGCAAAGAGCACTCCCTAACTAATTTTACACCCATGGGGTGTTATTCCTTCACCTGCTCAAACTTTCTCCCAGTATAAAGAAATCATATCCAAAAAAAAGAGAAAGAGCTGGTACAGAAATTCATGGAGTTTGGAGTGGTATGAAATATGGAGATCAAATTATAAAGGTAGGCTGTCTCTGAGCATACTCTCTGTGTCTGAGTATTCCTTCACACCCTGGAAAAACCCTTTTAACTAAAGGTCCCTATATCCCTATTCCCATCTTATAATTGTAGAGGGATTCTGCAGGTATGTGCAGCAAAAAGTATTACCTCCTAACCAGTTCATCCAATCTAGCCAGTTCCATCAGTTACAACTCCTTCACCTCTACCAGTGCTTAAGAAAGGGAGTATCCAGACCCAAACTTGTGTACCAGCTTGGCCCAGTTGGTTGATCAAAGGAAGGAATGTTGGCCTGAATTTCCTCGGTTATGTGCATTACTTTAGGCCCTTATCGTTACTTTGATGTCAGTTTTTGTGGTTTAATTATGTATTAAGAAGTATTCTTGGGTAAGCCAGGAAGGTCTGTCCTTATGACTCAACCATCCACTTTTTGGCCAGCTGACTGTACATTTAATTAACATCCCAGGCATCAGTTCTGCAGTCCTACCCCAGGCAAATCTCCCATCAAAGTGAATGGGAGTTACCATCCGCAGGGCTGAACACAGAGTCAATAGTACAGCACTACAAGTTTGGGCAAACAGTCAATCTTTATGAATTTTTCAGTAATGCTGTTCAAGTGTTCTTAGATTAAAATATTCCTTTTTGTTTGAAGAGATTAGTTCTCTCCGTAACCAGTGTGTTTTAGTCATTTGTAAGCAGGATGTTGGTGAAAACACTAAGAGAGGTCTTTTTCATTCAACCCTTTAATTTGTATCCCTCCTTTGTGTGGGGACATTTGAGCATGGTGGAGGAATCTGATAGAGGAAGCTTATGTGTACCACATCAAGTGCACAGAAAAGAAGTTACTCCTTTGACATAGATAATTGTGCATGAAAAACTCCAGGCTGAAAGATACATTCTGGTCAATGCCCAGAGGCAGCAAATGTGAGGGTTTTTAAAGTTTGGCAGTAAGCTAACATTACACCCATTCAACTCAATTGTAAATCCGTTCTTAATAACAACAAAAAAAAAGTCCATTCTCAATACTCCTGAAGTTCTGTCCTAAAATCTCAAATTCTGCTAATGGATAACCTGAGCCAGCAATAGGTACTACAAAATCAATTTAGTGACAGGTCACAGGCATTTGGATCCTTTACAACACTGATTTTAAGAGTGAGTATAAGAATACAAATAAATCCACGGTACTCTTAAAGACTTTGGAGAAAGCTTAGTGGGATTTAGGAGAGCTGAATCCCATGCTAACCTCAACCTTTCCTGATTCAATCTGATTTTGCTGTTACCAGGGCTGCAGCTTCCACAGTGGTGCTGTATCCCTTCTTAAACTCTCCTCACCTCAACACATCTTCATTCCTCAAAGACTTACAGACTTCCCACACCAGTCACAGCTCTGCTTCACTTGAGTCGTCTTGGAGACGAGGAGGTGCCTCGCTGGCTGAGGAACAGAGGAGTAGCACAGCCTGCCTCGAGCACTGAGACACCAGTTTGTAGCTGGAGCAGAAAGGCTGGATCAGCAAACAAAACTAAAGGTAGAGGGGGATAGAAATGTGTTGAAGACCAGAGAACAGGATGTAAGACTTCCACTGCAGCATCACGACAATCAGCACAACAATGCTGTGTATACTCAGCTCACGTAGTAACGGGGATTTTGTCTGGTATGTTTCTTTTAAGAAGCCAATGAAATCAGAGTGCAGATCCTGTCAGACTCAGAAATGTAATTTGGTTGGAAGAATTGGTCATGCTTTGCCTAAGAAGGCAGTAAGTTTACTTCAGTCCACATCCACAGTGGCCATAAGAAGTAGCAGTAAACTGGTTCTGTGATTCAGGAGAGAGTAAAAACTACAGAAAAGAAAATCAGTGAAGGACCAAAGAAATCAGCACTGGAAACACACAAACTCTGTATCCTGCATGTCTCCCAGAAAACCTGTTATTTGGCAGAAATGACAGACACTGGTTTATTGTGTTGAACAGCAGGCAGGAAAGATTTTATTCATACAGAAATGATCAAAGAATAAATTCAGTTTTCAGTTTTCTCTCAATTGTGTTTAATTGGAGGTGGGGAGGTTGGTGTTGATGGGGGAGAATTTAAGAATCTGGTTATCTTTAAAGAAGGTTTTCAACCTCATACTTTCAACAGTGAACTGTGCTGGGTAGAAATCTATCTTGTACTTGTCACATCTATATTAAATTATCTACTTTTTTCATTTTACAAGGGAAGACGTGAGCAGAACATTACTCAGCTGTCAAGATACAGGACTGTGCTGCTGAGCAGAGTAAAGTGAAAATATTCTACAATGCTGCAAATCTAGCACAAAGGTACCAGAGGAGGGATTTGTGTCACCAGTTTTACCTACTGTGTTCATGGAAGGCAGTTCTCAGTAGGCTTTGTTTTGACTGCTTTTTGCTGTGATGATATTTAATCCTGATCAATGGACCTTTCTTCTGCAAAAATAGTGTCTTCTGACTACAAGGTTACAGATAAGGACTGGAAAAATATTTTTAGCTTTCAACAAATACAAACTGTCCAATGTAAAGCTGTTTGTGCAGATGGTCCTTGCCTTAATATCAAAGGGTAGCAAAGAACAATCCTTGCAACTTAATTTTTAGTATGTTTTTCAGGTATTCTGGCTTATCAGAAACATAGTAGGTTATAGAAGCATTAAGACACATACTAAGAACATTATAGATATCATGCTCATGCTTCCCTAGATTAGATATGATAAACCAGAAAGAAGCCCATAGAACTTCCTGATAGTTCTCCACTTTTATCTTGCAAGCTGACCTTTTGGGGGTTGGACTTTGCTGTAATCAATTTTCCAACTTAGACGAATAAACATGCAAAAGAAAATCTTACATTCCTTGTAATATAATTCCTCAATGGTTTTAAACTACAGAGAGGTAACAGACTCCCAGGGTTCAAAAAATGCCAGAAAGCTAGGCCTGGGTGAATCAACTGTGACCCTAGTGGGTAGGCAGGGAATATGCTTAGGGATGGCTGAAAGTAGGATCACAGAAAAACAAACACTGAAAACTTAGATAGTTTTGTGCTTATGACTTCCTTCCAAAATAGTTGCATGTCATCAGCGCTTTTTACTGTATTTCCCTGACTGTCAGGGTAGTAACCTGCACCTCTGCATATGACAAGAAGTTGAATGAGAGCTTTTATATGTGAGAAAGTTACAATAAAACCAGAATGTCATACTACAGCGTGTTAGCAACTTTGCAGTGCATGCATGTACTCAGTATACTGCAGAGTAACCTCCCTTTATGTTTACTACTGGCTGAGATTATTGAATGGGATGACAATACTATTCAGTTAGTGCTGTCCACCTTTGGAGCCTAATACATCATATAGTTCATCATACAGAAAAATCCCAGGACACGAACAGAAGAATAAAAGAAAAGAAAAAGCAAATGTATTCCACTAAATAATCAAGCAACCACAAAGGCAAAATATTCAATATCAACGTTGAGATATTTGCCATAAAAATACAGACAACTCAACACTTAAATATTCCTTAACTTTTACCCTGGTGAGTCACTCTGCACAAAGACCTGGACATTAGTTGTTTGCCAAGAACATGTTTAATCTAGAATCTGCAGACTCTGTCACAAGAGGTGCAAGAGATGCACACAACGCACTTCTCCAGCTCATTTTCAATAGGGGAAAACACCAAATCAGCTGCCAAAACGAGTGCAAATCTTCAGTGTCATCAGAAAGTGCTGAACTTAGACTATGCCGTCTGTCTCATCTGTTCAGTTTCATTTCCCCTCTCACAGAATCCTTTCAGCAGTTGCACTTCATGTGGCATTGGGTTACACAGAAGCCTGCTCAGTTCTTGTTTGATCTTGTTTGTTTACCTTAGTCATGTTATACACACTAAATCTATTTTCCAGCTTATGACAAGCGCTTCCATTATTCCTTCATTCCAGCATTCTAAGCATCTTAAATGCTGGCCACAGAAATGCTGCTATTTTCTGCTTTCCATTTCCTTGTTTGACAGAAACATCTATAGAGGTTTATATGTAATTTGAGTTTTAAAGTTCACCAAGCTTTTGCAGTTCCTTGCTGGTATGCTGAACATGGGGACAAATACAATTTTTAGCTTATTTCAACTACTTTTGAGGACTGAAAAGGCAAACTGATAATATGAACCCAGCTATGTAATTCATCTCTGCTAGGGCTCAGTTGCAGCAACATACCTTGAGAAGGGAAAGTAGAAGGCAATACATCTCTCCCTCAGCCAGGTGTTTTTGGGAGGAAAAAATAAAAGTTCATCTTTCAAATTAACTGCCAGTCAGCAGGGTACATGCAGATACGCACTCCCCTGAGCCTGTCAGTCTGAGGATGCTGCTGAACCCCCCTGTGAATGTGATGAGTTCTCGGAATGGCACTAACGATCTCTGAACATGCATCCCTGGACCACCCCCAGCTCTCACTTGTGCCAGTGGCATCTCTCATGGATGCCCACCTTACAACATTCCTCATTTAGCTGTATTCCAAAATGGAGGACCAGCATTTTCCCTTAAAACAAAGAGTGACTTTCAAGAACTTACCAGAAGACTGTTTGATAAAAAGAACATCCTTTTGTACTGCTGAACATCATGCACTACTAATAAATTCATAATGAGAATAAAAGGTGTTCAGCACATAGGGAAAAAAAGGATAGATCCTTCTACTTCTTATAAATATAGATGCATATTTTAAAAAGACCATTTAAAGATCAGACCTAATATCTCTTTGTACCTTCTGTAGTAGAATACTAGAGACAACGAGTAGGATGTAACTGGTCCTCATGCCATACTAGGAACCTCCCACCTACACTCATTTACTGTGTGACTGCTAATAATCAGTATTCTAATGAAAGCACCATCTTTACCTGCTTCAGAGTATATTTCTATATATTAGGATATTTCAAAGCCACGTAGCAAGATATCATTCCAACACTGACTCTGACTTTTGTGGCAGCAGGAACTGGACCCCAAGACACTGCGCAGTTTGTAGAAACAGAACACTTTTTCAAGAACTTCTCTCTGGAATTTAGGAATCCAGGTCTTCCTAGCCCCTTATACCACAGCTTGGCAGAGCCACAGAAGATCAAGAATGCCATGGATCATCTCCATTATTTGCCTTTTGTCCAAGGTGCTTTCCTTACTGTTTGACTTTAATTTCTTTCCATGTTTTTCTTCATCTTGAGTGGCTCTCTATCAGCTGTTAGAATATAGAAGGCCAGAACCCACTGTGGCATCATGAAGTGTTGTGCTAAAGCTCTGCAGGCTCATCTGACAGTAATCTCTGCCATGCACATACAGTGCATGGATCTGTCTTGACATCCACCCTTAAATCTCCCAGAGCTTCCCTTCAAGACCTCAAGGGAGATATCTTTACTGTTCATGTGCCTTTTCACTATTATTTTCAAACAATGTGGTATGGGAAAGTAAATGCCCTGTCCTCACACACGGGAGAGAGGAAGTAAAAACAGAGTGCCACTGTGTGAATTAAGAAAAAGATGAAAAACATTGAGAACGTTGTTAACCACAGAATTTGACAAACATGGTACTCTTCCTAAAAAAAAAATCTCACCCAATATCCAACACCCAGTGTTTTTCTTTCAGTAAACAAAACTCACACATGTAAGTATTAAAATTAGATTGATAGTAAAAATTAGAAAACATGATACAGCTGCACTACAAATGGTCGGTCTTAAAGTCTGTATTCTGTCCTACTGACATTTTTGCTGTGGTTTTACATCCTAACGTTATTTTTTAGGTCACTTCAGTCATTTTGGAAAAGGACTGTATTTTTACTCATTTAAATGTCATATACATGTACTTATCTACCCAGTAAATACAAAGAAGAGTTTCTGATACCATACAGTTGAACTCTACTTGAAGTTGAGGAGGAACCAAGAAAAACAGAGAAAAGGTTGGTTTTCCCATGAGTAGAAAAGTATTTTTTCAACAACTAAAACTCCTGACATTGAAAGATGCTGATTGAAAAGGTCAGAGTGACACTATGTCTGAAGGAAACGGCCTTAGCTAAAGAGGTACTTAAAGAGAAGAATCTCAAAACTTCTGGCAGGACATATACCCAAATCCTAAAGAATAACTGTAAGCACAAAAAATGTCAGGGGAGAGTTCACTGTTCTATCTGGATATGTCTATTTTTGCATGCTAAAGCAAATAGAGTTTGGTCTTAAAATCCCTCAGCATAATGTGATGATTTCCTTGTCTGTGTTTGAGACTGTAAGGCTGAAACTGGTTAGCCAGATGGAGAGGAGGAGAAAGAAATGATTAATCTCATTAAATGCCCTGGGCAGGCTAATACTGGTCCTGAAGTAAGAGAAGGGAACTGAAAGATCCTTCTTTTAAGCAATGGTGTCATATAGAATATCTGTGCCAGACAGTACAGCAAAGATGGTGCCTGGAGCCTGGCATGTGACTCTGAAGAAGTTTAGAGGCAAGAAGTCAGTATGTCTGTGGATCCAGACACAATCCAGGGAATGCTGAACTTCAGGAATGTTACCAGAGACGTACAACAGTCTTCACAAGTGGTGCTGCTTGGGAATGTACACATAAAACTACTGTCTGGACATGGAACAACACTTTGAAACAGCTGCTTGGTGTCCCCAAAAAGACCTGACTAACTCAAGCAGCTCTACCTTCCTGCAACTACAAATCATTCATGAAGTTCAAATCCCACAGACAAGTATGGATCTGAACGTTCACAAATACTTGGGAAGTGGACAAATACTTAGGAATTTTTGAGAAAGCTTGAACTGTAATCTAAATTACTGGAATACACTATGAGTCTCACAGTTGTTTAATAATATATAATTGTCAGGCACCCATCCCATTTGCTTAACAAAACTAGTAATTTTTCTAGTACAAGAAGAAAACAGTAAAAACATTAATCTAACACCAGGAAGCCATTGCACTGCTCAGTGTTACTGCACAGCTCCTCTACCTGCACAGCACTGTTTGTATTTCTCTGGGTTAGCATTTCCCTGGGCCAGCCTCCACATAGGGAGGTTGTAGCCAAATACATGGTTGTTCTGGGTACTCCCTGTCATATCCTACCACTACAAACTCAGCCAAATTCAGCCCCTAAAGCTCATAAACAGAGCTATACTAGGTAATGCTTGTGCACAGCACTGCTGGTACTGAGACCTGTGATATTGAAATCCCACATATGCCCTTCATTCTAAAATAATTAGTGATTGTAATTTTGTCCCAGGCTGTGCACTGTCTACTCAGACACCGCACAGAACCCATAGCTGCACCATCTGCAAATACATTTGAACAAGGAAGTTTTGAGCACCTGCCAGAAAGCAGAATATCAGCAGAAAAATACATTTACTCAAAGAGAATGAAAATTTGCATGGCAGCAAAAATAAACCCAACGTTGCCATCACCATTATGTCAGTGAAGTGCTATTGTAAATGTGCATTGTTTGCTCACTGACAGCAAATAAGAAACCAGCTGCTTGTGTGTGAGCAGGATACAGTTTCTTCAAAAAGAAAAAGATTTTCTAAAATATCAAGTCAAATTGCTAAGGAAATGCATCTGTCTGTTTTTATTTTTTTAGGTGAGAAAAATGAGTGGATTTGATAATTCAAAAAACAAACAACAAACAAAAGAAAAAACTCAAACCCCAGGCTTTTCCCTGGAAGTTCCTGAGAAAATGCTGTATTCCCTTTTGAGCTTTATTTCTTTTATTACCATCAATAATTATTTCCCAGGGTTTAATCACTCATATGTAGCTGCAACAGCACTGACTGGAGAATGTCTCCTATATAGGCTTTATTTACTTTTTCCAGAGGAGGGAGAAGGAGGCCTGAAGCCATGATTTTGTCTTCATTTTGTGTGCAACATATCTCAAGGACAGAGCACTGGACTGTAAACAAAAGGGACAGCTGTAAGGTCATGAACATTCCTGGAAGCCTATTATACACAAATACAATGAGGAAAGAATATGGAAATCGGACTGAGCTTTAGCAATATGCATTTTATGGGAGTTTTACATGTTTCTAAGAATCCAAGCTATTTCAGATTCTATTAATTCTTTTGTGCTGTATCATTTAACGTATTACAAAGCAGCTTTAGCTAACAGCAAAGGTGGGGGAGAAGCACAAATCTCACTGCAGTGCATAATATAGCCTTCTTGAGTCAAAAATGTTGTCTTTTTTGGAACAAAAAGTAACCCTATATAAAAATGGGAGTTTCAGTGCTAACTACACCACATAGAGACAACTGAGGAAGTACGAATGGGAACCTATGGGTTCTGTAGGTTATTTCCGTCCTACAATCCTCCATTCTTCTTTGAGGCTGATCCTATTCTAACAGTTCTTTGAATAAAAAAAAATATAATAAAATAAAAGCCTTGATATTAACAGAGTATCATGACTACAGGAAAGGACAAAAATGCTTTTCAGTATANAAACAAACAACAAACAAAAGAAAAAACTCAAACCCCAGGCTTTTCCCTGGAAGTTCCTGAGAAAATGCTGTATTCCCTTTTGAGCTTTATTTCTTTTATTACCATCAATAATTATTTCCCAGGGTTTAATCACTCATATGTAGCTGCAACAGCACTGACTGGAGAATGTCTCCTATATAGGCTTTATTTACTTTTTCCAGAGGAGGGAGAAGGAGGCCTGAAGCCATGATTTTGTCTTCATTTTGTGTGCAACATATCTCAAGGACAGAGCACTGGACTGTAAACAAAAGGGACAGCTGTAAGGTCATGAACATTCCTGGAAGCCTATTATACACAAATACAATGAGGAAAGAATATGGAAATCGGACTGAGCTTTAGCAATATGCATTTTATGGGAGTTTTACATGTTTCTAAGAATCCAAGCTATTTCAGATTCTATTAATTCTTTTGTGCTGTATCATTTAACGTATTACAAAGCAGCTTTAGCTAACAGCAAAGGTGGGGGAGAAGCACAAATCTCACTGCAGTGCATAATATAGCCTTCTTGAGTCAAAAATGTTGTCTTTTTTGGAACAAAAAGTAACCCTATATAAAAATGGGAGTTTCAGTGCTAACTACACCACATAGAGACAACTGAGGAAGTACGAATGGGAACCTATGGGTTCTGTAGGTTATTTCCGTCCTACAATCCTCCATTCTTCTTTGAGGCTGATCCTATTCTAACAGTTCTTTGAATAAAAAAAAATATAATAAAATAAAAGCCTTGATATTAACAGAGTATCATGACTACAGGAAAGGACAAAAATGCTTTTCAGTATAATGTGGGTTTTTTTGTTTGTTTGTTTGTTTGGGGTTTTTTTGTTTGTTTGTGTTTTTTTTTTTCCCGTGGTGGGGGTTTCCTTTTAGTTTGTTTGATTTGGGGGGAGTGTGTTGGGTTTTTGTGTTGTTGTTTTTCGCTTTTTTTTTTTTTTCCTGCATAGGATAATATTTTCAAGACATGTTTTTCCCTGCATATTGTGCTTACACAGACTTTTTGGTGGTGCTCCAATAGAAAAACGTCTGCATGTGCAGTTCTAAAAAGCTTTTCAGCGATGTAAATGATTAAAGACACAGGGACTCAAAACCATACAAATGCAGTGAAAAGCAAAATCCCTGTTGGCTGGTGTACATGACTTAGTTATGCACTGCTTTCTCCTTATCTTCATTAAAGTTTGCACAGGAAAATCATTCTCTGTGGCCCCTGTTCTGTGTCAAATGCTCAGTCATAGTCTATGTCCACAGCACTGCCTTCTTGTGCAACACTCACTAACTCCTCAAGTTAATATGGGGACTAAAGTAAAATTACATGGATACTCCGAAATTCTTCAGCTTTTGGATTATCACACGTGGTTCTTGGCACTGCAATTGCATGAACAAAACATATCATCTTTACCCATTATTTTTCTGGATCCTGTGTGCCAAGAATGACACAACATCAAGTTAAAAAATATATAACATCTATCACCTGCTCCTAATAACTCCCCCTTCCTAATCCTTTTTTTCCTGAGAGAAGAGATAGGTCTCACAGTGAGCCCTGAAAGTCAACAATCTTGAATTCCACTTGTGCAGTAAGAACAGCAAATTCCACAATTAAGAATTAATATAGGAATGTTAGAGTCCCCAGTGATTGAGGTTCAACTCAATGCATGAAAGTTCTGCTTTTGAAAAACCAACACAGCAAATTACCCCTACAAACAAACTGGAGACCAATGCGTCTTACACACGGCAGTATCATATTCCTGAATGTTGAGCTAACATCTCTCTGTTGCTGCAGCACCAAGTCTGTATGACAAGCATATGCCAAAGTACCAAGAACATCCAAAGACAGCACCTCTTCTGTTCTGGTTCCTCCCCAACTAACAATTGGCATAAGTTATACAATATTGTTTCTGTAAGAGCTGAATAGTAAGAAGTGACCTGAGGTAGTCCTCAACAGATGAAAAATCACAAGCAGAAAATTCATTTCTCACTGAAACACATTTCTTGCCACTTTTTTCCTTTGGTATCATTATAATAAAATACTTTCTCTTTAAAGAGATCTCCTGAAGGAATCCAGACACCACAGGCTAAGTATTTTATTGTCACTTTCTCCTTTAGCATCTGCTCAATCCCATGAATCTTTCTACTCTACCTGCTTTGCATCACTCCCAATAAAATTTGATCAGCAGGCAAATGGGAGAGCAAAAGGGAGGAAGCAGCAGAGATGGTCTCAGTGCCAGCAGCTATCAGCCAGGCAGGTTTGCGTGCCATTAGGAGAAAGAAATACAAAGTGCTCTTTTTGTATTGCTCTTGTTTGTATTACAGCAAGAGCTCCAGGGAGTAACTTAAAATCAAAGGCTGACAGGGCACAGTGAATCTGAACAGTTACCTGCAGTTTTAAGGCTGCTGGGGAAGGAGAGGCACACAGGTGCAGAATGGAAGGAGAAGAGGATGGAGAAGATGTGGATCCAGAAATAAAGCTGAGTAATAAAGTATAAATCCACCTCACCCCTACAGCTTGTTCCAGCAGATGTTGGCAAACAGTTGCAGAGAATACAACTGATCTTGGCAACACCACAGGGGTAGCAGTTTAGCTAAATTTGGTTAGAGTTTTTCTGAACTCTCTTGAGAAGCAAACACGCATTAAGGATGTTAGAGACACATGGGGCATTTTTCCCTTCTTTATTTTTGTAATTGTTCTGATATATTTAATGAAGTCAAAATAAGTAAGCATTCTCCTCCATCCCTTTTGGAACTCCCTGGTAATATATCAAAGTGTTGAGGCAATGTGAGTGGATCTACTTGCAAAACAGTTCTTGTTTTATTTGATTTCCATGTTAAGAGGCCAGTGCCACAGTGGACTTAGCAAGCCTATTATGTTCAGTATTTATCATGAGGAACTGGCTTTTATTTCTTCCCAGGACACAATGTTGATACAGAGCGTGAGTCTCTCCTCTCAGATTCAGTACTAAAACAAAGCCTCAGGATGACATTAACAGACACTGCTGTGGCATATGAAATCTTTCAATATTTATTCTGATCATATTCCCAGCAGTAACAATGTAGTTAATAAATTCACCTGAAGTCTCCACTAGAATTTTTCATTTCTCATTTTAAGCTGTTTTGAAGTGCTCCTGTGCACTTTCCAGTAGTTGCTCTTTTGTCACAAATTTGATTTCTTTTTAAGAGTGGAAGAGTCTGATCCCTGTAGATCCCATAAATATTGTATGCTACATATTAATAAAAGTTTGTGAATCTACTTGAGATTAGAAAATGAAAGCTATATAAAATAGAAATATATGTATATTTATTTTTTAAAAGAGCTGGAACATGTTGGCAGTCTTAGAATTCACACTATTTTCGTGTTGGGTCAATAGAAAAGGATTTTCTCTGCTGATAGTTAAAACAGACTGCTGCTAAATCCTATGCAAAGTCTGGAACGCATCATGCCTACATGTGCTTATATTTTTTATATCCAAAGATAGCTAATTACACAGCATCAGTTATTTACTTATAACTGAATGACTTCGATGGTCCTGATGCCTATGAGATTCAAAAATCAACAACAGATTCAACATGGGTACCTGTTTGTTAATTTAGGTACCTGAACAAAAGAAACTGGACCATCATTTCAGAAGAACTCATTCAAAAGCAACGTGACCAGCAGATCCTGGGAGGTGCATCCAGCTCTGGGACACCCAACTCAAGAGTGATGTTGGAGCGAGTCCAGAGGAGGCCATGAAGATGGTCTGAGGGCTGAAGCACCTGTGCTATGGAGACAGGCTGAGAGGTAGTTCAGCCTGGAACAGAGAAGGCTCCAGGGAGACCTTACAGTACCTTCAAATACCTAAGGGGGCTACAAAAGAGCTCAGGAAGGACTTTGAACACAGGCCTGGAGTGATAGGACAACAGGGAATGCCCTCAAACTGAAAACCAGTAGGTTTAGGTCATGTATTGTTGGGAAGAAATTCTTCCCTGCAAGGGTGGTGAGGCCCTGGCACAGGCTGCCCAGAGAAGCTGTGGATGCCCCATCCCTGGAAGAGTTCAAGACCAGGTTGGATTCAGCTCTGAGCCACGTGGTCTAGTGGAAGGTGTCCCTGCTCAGGGCAAGGAGTTTGGAACTAGCTGGTTTTTAAGGTCCTTTCCAACCCAAGGCATTCTGTGATTCTATAACGATTTTATGATTTCATGTATGAAATATGGCAGGTCTTACTTTGTGTCATACTCCAGGTTATGATAAGAATTAAAAGCATAGACTAAAATCCTCTCAGGTTATAACCATCATACCTCCACCACTTCCTTCAGTGGAAAAACGCTAATTGCTGATGAACTGGACACATTTTAAAATTCCTAATGAAAATCACTTAAGGTTTCAACACTGGGATCATTGAATGCTGCGTCATTGTGTGGGCTGTGTGTGGAACAAAAGGGTTTTCTTTAATACATGCTGAAAATGGAAACTATCATTAGCAATGATGTCCTGTCTGTGAGGCATTTTTCAGTGGCAACTTTTACAGAGAGGAAGAGATCTGCCCTAATGTTGAATTCAGGACCTTTTTTAAGCACAAGTGTCATACAGAAATACAAAGACTGTTATCGGTGTCCTACTTGTACCTCAAAGAAACACATCCAGAAAAGATGTTCACCTCCAATTTTCCTAGCACAGTATTTATCCTGAAGGGACTTAAGCACATATATATGTGGCTATTTGTATTTCCGTAACATTTACAGATATATGTATGCAGATCACTTCACCCAAGACTAAACTATGTTCATCCTTGAAACTGAACAAAACATGTTAAAAGTTTCAGAATAAAATTTCACTGGGGTTTTAGAAACTGAGGAATACTCAGATGTAAATTGCAGCTTGGCAAGAGGTAATTATCCTTGAGAAGACACTTCCTCTAAAAGCAGTTTCTCTCTTAAAAAAATTTACTTATTATAATCTCTAAAATATATGTACTTAGTAAAAGACTGTTCAGTAAGAACTTCATGTGCTCTGATTCTTAATTTACATTACAAATGGATAAAAGAAGATACACTGTGAATTTAAGTCAACAAAAAGAATGTAAACATAAAAGGGCTATCATCAATCTAAAGAACCGTGGCTGGAAAACTTCTGGTAGTTCTTATTAATCTTCTATTTTACCTACTTTCATTTGTTTTACATCTCTATCTCAATATCCCATTTGATACATAGCAATGGGAAAATATTCAAAAACCTATTCTGACACACATCTCTGAAAGACGTTCTGTGGTAAAGACATTTGCTTGTTGTGGCAGTTCTATTCTCTGTTCCTATTTAGACATTTATTATAGGGGTGCAGCAAAATGCCAGCTAATGAATAAGAATCTACTTTATTTCCAGTAGTTCTCCTGTGATTGGTCCTCCTATAGCTGAAATGCGGGTTTTTTTTCCCAGCCAGGATTTGACTTTCCCATAAAAATATAAAGTCTGCTATATTCTAGCCCCATGTTGATTTAGGTCTGTTTATATCTTCTCCTTGTTAACCAGGTACACAAGCTACAGTCTTATTTGAACAAATAGGGCTGCTAAGTCTAGGTTATTTTACTGGTTAACTGGGGATCTAAATACAGATTTCTTAAGTAAATCTTCTATATCTATCAGCAGGAATAAAATGTGTGCAGACTTCACGTGTGACTTTCCACTCACTTTCATTTAATAAAAATAGAATCCCTAAGTGTTTGAATGTACAGTTCCCACTTTGTTTCTAAATTTGGGGCATTACTTTAAATTATTGTTGGAAGCATCTCTCACTAAAGGAGATCAGAAGGAAAAAGGACAATGTCTAACTGTAAAGTCGTGATTGTGGAGGAGTTTCCTTTTACTCCGTGTTCTGCAAAAAGCTGTTTTGTGGCATTGCAGAATGCCATGATTTGTAGCATCTTACTGCAAGGTGAAAGAAAACCTCATCATCTGATCACCACTGTATCTTTACAAGCCCTGAAGATAAAGTATGGAAAATCTATAACTGCAATGTTATGTCTGTTGCTGCTGCGCTCTTTATTAATCAATCAATGCCTCTCAACAAAGCTCTTTCAGCCTCCTCCCGTAGCAGTAAGACCTATAATCAGCTCCACAAAAACAGTTCAGAGATGCATCCTTTGTGCTTCTGTGTAATTTACATATACTAAAAAAATCCCTCAGCGTGCTATTCATAACATGTTATGTAGTATAGAATGCACTGCATTATGTGCTATAATCACAGCCATTACTTAAATAGGCTAAAATGTTTTTTTTTTTTTCACATTCTAGAGTAAATTTCACTATTAAGACCGAATGGATTAGATCATTGTTTCCCTATTTCCTCTGTAAGTAAAACACAATTGTTAAATAACTCCCTGACCTTCCTGTGCATGTAAGGCAAGGTAGGAGTTCTGTAACAAAAACGACTGTTGTAACCATTTGTAAACATTTGCACCTGATATACCGACACCTTCTGGATAATTTTTAATAATGAAAGAGAATTTTCTGTATTTTCTGAAATTGAACAACAGTCACCAATGGAGCAAAAAGCATTTTGTGCTGCATCGATACAAGCTTCAGCTGCTGCCATTACCGTGCCATTTCAGACACTGTGCTATCCCACAGCACGTATCGATTTACTCGCCTTTCCTTCACTGCACCTCTCAAGGGGCCTGTCTCACCTACATTTAGCCCAGTCATTTTCACCCCCTACTGTTTTAATAGAAAGTCAGATTTGGAAGAGTTAGCATTGTAGCTAGTGACTGTACATCAGATTTTACTTTGCTTTTCTGTAGGTGAATAGTCCACAGGGGACAGTGGAGGGAGCCTTCATTTCACCAGCCTGTCCACCTTCTGCATCTACTGCAACCCCTGCACAGGAGGGTGAGCAGAGCCTCAGTGATCAGAGCTCTGGGTCAGCTGCACAGCAATTCCCAGAGAAAGTCATTCCTGTACTCAAGGAAAGATTTATTTAGAAAGCTTCTGTGGGAGGCCAGTGAGGTGGATACAAAGGTGACAAGTCCCAGGTGCTCTACTTGTTTTCAGGGCAGGAGAAAGGCTTGCAATTGAGCTGGGTTGCACAGTGCTCTGAAAAAGACATAGGTAGAAGCTTGGTTGCAGGTATGTTGTTTGAGTCCTACAGAAAAGTTGGGAACTAATGAAGTTTTACTGCTCCATAATAACACATTTTACACCTCTGTAAGCTTTTCTGAAGATGTCAGCACTGTAAAGGGATTAATTCTGTCCCATTAACAACTCAATCAAACTTCTGCCTTTTAGAGAAGATGATAGTACCTCAGTGACTGAAAAGGGGTGTTAATGCATTACAAGAGATGTGTATTTTATACAAATCAAACTATAATATGCTATGGTCACATGTGTTATGAACTCTACAGACAGCTGTTGGTTAGGCATTTCGGACACACAGGACTTGCCTAAAATTTAGGTCCTTCTTTGTATGAATAGCTCTACTTTCAATTCCTTGAAAAAAGTTTTGATTATATAAAAATAAATTTAAAAAGCTAGAACCATACAAAAGTGATGGTAAGAGTAGAGGGAGTTTCTCCCTGTATTTTCATATCCTACTTACCTTGATACTATCTGAGCATATGAATTGGCTGGTCCCTTTGAGAAATTCATGGTGAAACATACTCTTACCTAGAGTGTGAATCCTTAAGAACCATCATTGGCTACAAATGGAACAGTACACTTTCCTTTTGATTTTTCCAGCATGACAGTAAGGCCATCAACTACCCGAGTTCAAATCTACATACTCTGTGAACTGATAGTAAAAGTAGGAGTCACAAATCTAAAATCTAATCCTCCAGACACTTGGCTTTCCTGTATCACTTACGAGCAGATACAATGCCAACAACAATTTTCATCCTCCAATTCCAGTTTCCAGCTGATCTTCAGAGACAGAGACTACTGGAAAGCACATCCCACAGAACATTCCACCTAAGGAGAATGGCCAGAAATTCTGGAAGTGGGCAAACAGGAACAACATTCTCTCTAAACTATTGCTAAGTTTCCTTTCATTACTGTGAAGTCTTAATCTCAGAGTTGACCTGAATAGGCCAGAATTTTGTGGAAGTCTGAATCCCCTTCTCTGCTTTGCAGCTTTGATCTGTATTTACTGATGCAAATGCAGCATCTGAGTTGTGTTTCAGCTTCATCTATATATGCATGTCACCTTCAAAATACATCCTGGGCTATATGGGGAGGTGTGGCAGTAAGACTCTCCCTGAGGGTGAGCTGTATTGGATGTTACATGCTCTGTATATCTCTGTTCAGTAGCCTGGCATCAAACACACAACTGGATTAGCAAATCTTGTTGGACAAGTCTGGAAACCACAGCAGATGCTGGCAATCACAGAAACAGCCTTGAAGTGCAGCCTCACATATTACCCTCACCCTCTGCCCTGGTACGTGGATTCTGACAGGGACTGACCTTTAACAAGCTTCTTTGGATAGAAACAATCAAAAGACCTTTTATGATTGTCTGCTATCAAATAAATATGTTTTAACACATGTACAATATTTTAACAAAGATACCTATGTCAGCTCTCTATATGAGCAAAAAGCCTCCCACCAAAATAAAATAGCAGAGGTAAATGAAGATCACCACTCTCAGTTATGTGATTAACAAACCCGATACAGCCTTTAAATAGAATATGCTGCAGGCCTTGGAAGTCTGCAATCACTCAGAAGTTAGCTGGGAATTTTAGATGAATTTTTTTCTATAATCTTCTTTTATCAAGTATTGACACATTTTACAGTCAATACTGGAATCAGGTTGATTTGACAAAATACTTGAATATGGCATTCCAAACATGCCTTTTCACTGCTTTTGTCAATTTGAAATTGTGGTGCACTTCTGCAGGTGTTTTTGTGACATCTACAGCTGGAGAGGGAGCTGACTGGCTTGTTAGCTTCTACTAACAACAGACTAACCTCGTTAAGACTTTCCTTTAGGCTTGATGTTTTTTAAGAGTTTTTTAACTCTTAAATGTTTTTAAACACTCTTCCTTTCTTCCTTTTGCAGCTTCCTCTAACTTACCATTTCTTCTTCACCCCCCTCCCCAACCCTCATCTTTCTTCTTTCTCTCAGGAGCAAATGCTAACAGCCTTTATATTCATCACTGTGTCACATGGAAGACAACTATTTTTCACTTGTCAGACTGGCCAAAATTGAAGCAAAAGCATGATAGTATGACAATCAAGTAATGCAAATTCTCTGGGTCAAATCTTCATTAAAAGATAGGTGCAAAATACTTGAAAACTATTTAATTAAAAATACTCGGGTTTGGATAACAAGGGACAAAATTTCTGCATATCCATTAAGGCTATTATTTTTTTAAACTAGAAGAAGGCACAGAATGAGCACAACTAAAAGCAAAGTGGAAAAATCAATAGTCATATAACAACAGATCCCTTTTTAAATAAATCTATCTATAAAAAGAAAACTGAAAGTGACTAATCCTTTATCCTCCAATAAAGAGCTAAAACTTTACATGCGGTGCCAGTTTGAATAGGAGCTACCAGCCATGTTTAATATATTCTGGGTTATATTTTGTCCTAGATAAATCAATAACAGGCAGCCATTCCCCAAGGTGAAAATATACATTAAGAGGAAAAGACACCAGGCCAAACAACCTTTCACTTATTTAAGTAGTAATAGTAGTAGCAATAGTAGTGGTGGTGGCTTTTTCTTGCTTGCAATGAATTTAAGTGGATTTTATCTCCCATGAAACAGCAGTATGCGATGTAATAGTTTTAAAGAAACCAGGTGACACTTCCCTCTATATGATAACAGTGTTCACTTTTCTGTTATTGATTCTTCCACAGAAGTGGCCTGTATGGAACATAACAGGCTGGTTAGATTATCCCCCACAATGCAACCCAGTAAGCAAAAGGTTCCCAGCTGCATAAACAATCATACCCTGCTTACTGCCTGATATAAGAATGAAGGAAACAGCTGTATTAGCCTTGGCAGAGAATTATTTCAGGCACAACTGTACTTGGTCTATGTAGGAGATCCATGAATGTAAAGCCAGACTTGAAGTTCCAGGAGCTGACTCACCTTACCTATTGCTACTGCTATGAGAAACTAAAGTAAGGTAAAGCAGCAGCCGCCTGGGCCTGGATGCTTTTGCCCAGCATCATAGAGCATAATAAAGTAATTTAAGAGAAGATGGTTAATCTTCCCTTTTTACCAAAGCCATGCAGTGCAGTAACACCTTTTCTCAGTGATGATCAGAAGTGGGCTTGATATTTAAGATACAAAATCACCAACATAATCACTTCAGTTTTAGTTAGACTGAACCATATTTGAGTGGATGAGTTCTGACAAACTACAGCCTTTCAAGGACCCTGTCCATCCCCTGCAGCTGTTCTGCTTTCTGTCCCCACAGCTGTACAGTCTTCTCAAAGTGACACAGCACTCCAGCTTCAGAAATGGCCAATAAACCCATGAAGCCTAACTTTCTAGCCTGTCTATCCATCTCTTCAAGTTTATTATGAAGGCTGGTATTCAGAGTTATGTCTCCAGGAACACAGGGCCACAAGTGATTAAATTCTGAGAACTTTCTTAACTAAAAAGGTGTTTAAGAACATTCTTCTAATAAAGCAAAGTAGCGGTATTTGCTCTCTTGTAACATGATACACTAGAGCTAAAAGCACATAAAGGAACAGAGCCAGAAATCTTTTAAAGTTTTAAATAAACTATAAAGAGAAGTGTTTTAAAGGTCAAAGATTCTAGCAAAACAAAGGAGTTCAACTTCCAACACAAGCTCCCTAAACAGACAAAACTTGTTTATATGTCTAAAACAAAATTGAGTTATAGTAGTTAACAGGGAGGGGAATTTAAGAAAGGGGTTTTAATCCCTGTATTTAGGGAACCACGATAAATTCCAGGGGATGAATTAACCACGAAAAAAAAAAAAAAACCACCACAAAGTGGGTGAAGCATTTTTAAGTATTAGCTGCTCCCAGAGAGAGTACACCCAACTCAGCAGATCCGTAAACCTGTCCCACAAGGCAACTTCTTTGTTCCCTCACACAAAGCACATTTAAGCACATTTTTTATGCAGGATTCAGGATTTGGTTCCGGTATTTTACAAGTGGCAAAATGTGTGTAACATCTTGAATGCCATCCTGAATGCAGGACTCCTGAGAGTCCTGTTCCCACATACACTCCTGGTTTCTATGTGATCTCAGGCTAGTCACCCCATCTTGCAGCCTGAAGTATAGGTATAACAATATTTGTCTGAATAAGATATTTTAAGACTGAGCATTTGCAGCATGGTTTAAGAGTCTCACATGAAAAGTATTACATAATCCAAAGGATTTAACACTTAGGAAGATGAAATATGAAAAATTCTTTTCAGTTATTTTAAACTATTGACAAGAGCAGTTCTTATAGCCCATTTTGTCAAAATTGAACACACATTTATTCAGGGAAAAAAGCTTTTGAGGTAAAGTTTTTTGATTCTTTTTTGATTTTCCATTTTTATCAAGTTTACTTAATTTGCAAGAATGGGAAAGCAGTTGAAATGAAATTGTAAGTCAACATAAGTTAGAGTATATTGTGGATGTTACAAACCCCACCAGTTTACAAGCTGCAAAAGCTTCCATTCAAAGGGGAAGGCAACCTGCCACACACTGCAGAAGCAATCCATTTTGATAAAATGCATGTCTCTGTGAATCATAAGCAGACTTTCTACAAAACTGTCTCTCTTTTTCTCCTGATTCCCTGCAGACGTGTGCAATTTTCACTGCCTGTCAGTTTATCAAAAAGACCAGAGCATCAAATTTCAGCTCTGGATTGTCAGGTCTGATCCCTATTTCCTTTCAAATTCCAAAATACTGACACATTGATTGGAGTTCATAGTGTCAGACAACAGCACTTGAGACACTTTTGCTAAAATATAGCTTCTGATCTATCTTTTATGTTGGGTTGGGGTTTTTTTTTTGTTCCTTTTGCAGCCTCAAGAGTATTGATCTGGGACTCATTTATATATGATTTTCACCAACTAGAAGGCAATTCACTCAAAGAAAACAGTTCTTTTGTATAACCTTTTGAAAGGGGGCCCATCAAAGGGGATTGATCTAGCTTATTTAGTTTGCCAGGACACTCCCATCACACTTCCATGAATTGCCTGTATCTTTAAGTTCCCATATGCAAGTGAGAAATATCTACAACCAGAGCTCACAGCTACACGGAATGCTCAGCATATCTCAAAGTTTTGGCATGTTAATATCATGTTAAAGTTGTGACTCCATAGCAACAAACATTTTTATATACACATGCACACTCACGCTGAAAATACGGAGTATTATCTGTAAAACATCTTTAGTAAACACATTATCAGAGCAGATTTTCTCTATCAGAGAGTATCTGCAAATAATGCCATCAACATAGTTTTGATTCTGACACAGAGTCCTCTCTAAATTATAGACCTCTGAGCCACCCAGTCATCCTGCCTCCTCCACAATTATCCTTCTCACTGGAGATTGAGAGAGAGTTGGACACAGCCCGTGCCTCTGTTTCTGAGGCATTAACAGTGTTTGGGGGCACTGCAGTACAAATTGCATAACAATGGATTTTGAAGCACTCTAATTCGTGTGTACATTGTAATTTAATGTAAATGGTTAATTTGATTTTCCCTCAAGTGTGGAAGTCAGGGAATGCTGCAGTGTTTCTCCAATTACATTAAATAAGCTCATTTTTTTCCAAAAGTGTACAGTGAGGGGGGGTTACTTCCTTCATCCCCCACTCACCCAGTATATTTAGCAATGTGTGTAGACTGTATGTATTCAGCTGTGATGCAGAGTGGAAGAATTGTTGCTGCCTTACCCTTCAGGGAACACATTTTTCCCTTTTTTAATCTTCCATATTTAAAGTAAGCACCCTTCAAGGATAATTCTATATATACACGTGTGGGTTTTTTTAAAACTCTGTGTGTGTACATGTATATATGTACACACACAAACATTTTGATCAAATAATCACCTGTTTCTTGGAGGGCAGAAAATTAAATATCTGTTTCATCGTATTCTCAACTCAGTCTCTCCTCTCAGACAAAAAAATTGTCAGGGCTACTGTCAAACTGTGGTCACATGTGGGAGAGAGACAGACAGGGCAAACACAGCCTGTACCAACTGGATGAAAACCTGCAGGTGTTTCTCAATAACATTTGAAGAGACAGAAGAGTAAATGGGAAATTTTACAGGATTTGAATTGGGATTAGAGTTCAATGAATAAGCAATCCTTAGAACTTCCAAATAAGAAGTAAAAGCTAAAATAATGTAAATTAAATCTGTTAAATTCCTGATATTAAGGCAAAATTTGATTTATCTAAACCTCTGCAAACTATCTACCCCTTTCAAGAAAGTTGTGTGAAAGTTATGTGTATTTTATCACTTTTACCCAAACCTTCTCATATCTGAGCAGTGACATAAGAAGCTTTTGCACTATCTTATAGCTCATTTTCTATTTGTATTAACCTCCGAGAGCTTCAAAACACATATGTTATTTTCAAAAGGATACTAGGGAAACATTTGGGATGAGAGAGGATAAAACAACACAATGTTACATCTTCCTAACTGGTATAATCCTCATTTTCCAAAAGCCAAAATACTTTGTCAAGCTTCTAAGCTTAGAATGGAGAAAGATATTCTATATGAAACTCAAACACATAATGCAGCCAAGGGAGAAGATATATAATTAACTGAAGAGGAGCTTAAGAAGTTATGCTGGCAACACGTAGGGTTTGTGGGAGCCAGTGCCGCGCATGGGGTGGGCAGCACAGATTTCCTTCTGCGGGAACTGACCTACATTTACAGCAGGAGTTGAAGCTGCCTTTTGCTCATCTTACTGAAGGGGATGTCTGTTTAAAGGCTTCCATAACACTGGTTAAAACCAGAAGAGAACAATGAAAACAGGGAAAGCTAATAACAATCTATGAGGATTCAGGAAGCATTTCTTTTTAATACATTGGATTTGTTTATTGTGTACTCATTGTAAAGCACACATATACAGCTACATATACTAGCTAAAAGCTGTTTTTCATTTTTAGGCATGAAGGAAGTGGCAAAAGCTATCAAGGGTAGAAGGAATATTTTCTATTTTTGCTATGCCCTTTGTTTTAAAGGATCTAAAATACTTTGCTTCTATTTGAATAAGGAGTAGAAAGATAAACAGATGACTGACAATACAGGATATGTGCTGTAATGTTCTCCCTTTATTACAGAACCTTGTCTTTATGCAAGCAAATCAGTACTTTCCCAGAAAGGTAACAATGTGTTTGGCTCAATGAAAGACTGGTTATGAAGTTTTCAACATTATTACTTTTGATCCATTAGCACCTGAAGCCCAAGCCAAGATCAGGGTAGAAGTCTTGTTTCTGAATCATTTACAATTTAGTTAATTAATACAAAAAGAAAACCAAGGCACAGAGAAGTTGAGTGATTTGCTAAGGGTCATAAAGTACTTCAAGAGCAGAGGCAATAAAAGAGCCCTGGTTGACTTTCAGCCCATTTCCCTTCCCACTGTGCCTTCCACCCTGCAACACATAAGACCTAATTTTCTCAATGTATTACTATGTCAGATAAAGAATATAAACTGGCAAAAATGACATGGATTTTTTACTAGAATTAACCCACACTTGTATGTCATTTTTGAGCAGATTCCATAATTTATCTTTCATGGAACAAACAAATTCCTTTCTACCCACACTACAAAAAAAAAAAAAAAAATCCAAATTAAAAATGAAAACCAAACCCAAACATTTCTGAAGATCTAAAACATTTCCAATGCCCTTAAAAAAGAAATGGAGCAGAAGGCTATTCTTCACAGTTTCTTAATTCTTAATGTCAGTTCTTCTGGAGTCAGAACCTCATTACTGCTAAGTTTTGAGACAGCAGGTATGTGGAATCTATGAAAACTCTGACTGTGAATGACCCCAAATTCTGAAGAACCTTTTGTCAGCATGGATGCACGTAAGTGGGCTGGGGTGCGAGATCTTTGCAAAGGCACAAACCAACTGAGTCTGAGCTGGTCAAGAAGTCAGATACTTTTATTTTTAGGGAGACAAATCAACATTTGACTCAAATATTGTGCAGAAACAAAAAACACTACGTAGAAGTACGTCCTGGAGTCCCCTGGAATCACCATGGTGAGACTGAGTCATGAATTGCTGTGAATGTCCACACCTTCATGGTACCTACAAAGCACTTATACAGCAGTGTTGGACTCAGTATCAGCTGGCAGATACACTTTCCCCCTATCTTTCTTCCAGCGTGGACATGATATATATTTCAGATCTGTGTCCAGTCAGGTCATTGTAGGCTGACTCAATTTCAATCAGATTAGGATTTTGCCTATACAACTCTAAGCAGAGCAGGACCAAATACACCTGTAACACAGGCTCCTGCACTGTTGGAAAAGAAAGCAGTGCTAAGAGCAGAGCAGGCAGCAATGCTGTCAGCCATCCATCTAAACCAAGGATCATCTGGCAGTAATGCCTTACTGAAATGGCCAGCAAGCTGGGGAAGTGGGCACAGTGCCATTCCAACAGATGGGCAGGGGTCTTAGGCAGCCAAGAGACCGTGTATGTGTGTCAAGTGAGGGTACTTAGGGCAGGATTCCCATGGCTATCCAGTCTAAGCTTGCACTTTGACAAAGAAACGCACCACTGCTAATCCAGCTCAGGGCTGGATTAAGTGGGAAGGAAAAAGAACAGCTTCTATCACCACTTGGGACTTGGGATGGACGGGTGGCTGGAATAGAGAAAAGCCTATTTCTGCATTTTCTTTGGGTTTTTTGCTGCAACACACACATGGGAAACTATGTTCTGTCCGGATACAACACGAAAAACAGGAGCTGCTGTCTTCAACTGAGAAAGAGCTTTACTTCTTTTTAATATACATACATATAAGGAATATTCTTCTTGACAACCCCCTGTTTAACTGAGCAACTATCTGAAGTGTCAGTAATCATTTCTCTTTTTCTGACGTAACTTTGGTTATGCAATATTGTGAATAATTGCTATGCAAAACACACTTCAGACATTCCACTTACAACACCAGGTTTTCCAGTCTCTGCATGGAAATAACATGAGGTACGACAAGGCAGAGATGTGGAAGAAAATCTCCATTGATGTCAAAACCTAAATTACATTAGAAGTGAACATTTTGGGTCCAACTCTGTCCTATTTTAAGCTCTAAGTAAATCACGAAGCAATCAATAGGATCACAGAGAGGTAAGTAAGGGCTGAATGTGTAGATTTAGTAACTAAAGTAGTGATTAATTACATTTAATTTGGTGTTAGTGCATGCATTAGCCCACTGAAAAGAATACAAATATTCAATAATCAGGACTAGTTATACTACTATGATAACATTTAATACTTCTAGGTTATTCAGTGCCATGGATTTTAAACAATTTCCATTATACTCCTAAGAGGCAAGAGGTATTATCACCATACTACAAATAAAGAACCAACACCACAGGCAGCTTTAAGAACTTGCTTATTTTGGAAGAGACAAGTGGCAACGGTTATGGAATTACATGGAACTTTCTGGTTCCTAATTTTGTGGCCAAACCACTAGATCTTAACTAAGGTTTTAGGGCCAGAAGAAATCATTTTATGATTTCCAGTATTGCAGCTAATGTAGTTTATGTTATAAAGAAAAAGTAGTCATCCTGAAAGTTTAAAAATTACAAGATTTGATTCACAATGACATTTGGAGGGTTTAGAACAAGGGGGTTTTGGTAAGAGAGGTTGGAAGCTGCAGAGAAGGATACGAAGCAGAACAGAAAAAGTGACTGGACATCATTTTCAGACCTTTACAGTCTTCTGGGCTCATGGAACACATACAGCTTTGCAACTAAAGTCGTTGTAAATAGGTTTGACCTTGAATCCAAGTATTTAAAATACTTTTAATATTGATTATCTTAGTAAGACAATGCTATGGTTTTTATTATTCTGTTCTGTAAGGGGTTAGATATAAATTAGTGTGAAAACTTCCCTAAGATTTCTCCAAGTTTGGTTGCATGCTCTTAAAAAAGCAGTATACATTTGAAAAAATAAATGTTCCGCTTCTTTATATAATTATGAAAAATCATCCTAAATTTGACATGACTTTCACTTACATCTTCATAAAACAGACAGAAAGAAACTTGGTGGTAATAAAAAAGGTGCAGTGTAGGAATGCTCAGTTCTATTACAAGTGGAATTCAACAGTCAAGCATTTGAGCTGCAATCCTTTTTTTTTTGTGAATGACACTGTTTGTTCAGTACAGCTAAAGCTAGATTTCTGTACCTTTCGTCTCATGTTTCCATAGCCTACACACTGCCAGCATGGTGATTAGTTACAATTTCCAATATTATAACCAGGGAACATCCTGTATTTATAGCACACCTGAATTTTTTTTCATCAGTGCCAGTCATTATGCATAACCAGGCAAAATACCATGCCAGGAAAAGTAACAGAATGCCAAAATCTAGACAAGGACAATCCCATCCTCTTTAAACATGGATTGATGAGCTGCAGAATACTGAATGCTTTTGTATTTGCCTGTCTATAAGTGGTTCTGCATAGAGAACATAACAACATAAGCTTTATGAAGCTCTCAAAAATGAGAAAAGCATGTTGTGCTGTATCTCATTTCTATGTAAAATTAATGAAAATAAAGCAATGCACTTCCCATGCATAATGAATAACCATGCCAAACTGTATCAACTTTTTCAGACTTTCCCTCCAGAGGGCTTTTAAATGAGGTCAACAGCAAATGTATCTTTACATTTGATCTGAGCAGGAGCAGTGCACGGTAACAGAGCTTGGCCATGCAAAGTGCAGTAACAAGCTCTTCTCAATTCTGGCGATGAAAAACAGAATACTAAATACTACCCTTGTATTTGTACCAGATATGGATTTCATAGATTCAGTTGTGGAGAGAAGACAGGACTGTGAGCAGAGATACACAGTCCCCATTAACCATGCTGAAAAGATCAATGCTTGCTAAGCACAAGAATGACAACCCCATATGTCAGATTCGGTAAGACCAACAGCACGTGCCTCCTGAGGGAGTATTATTCCTTGGAGGAGTTTCAAAGAATCATGTAAAATGCTCATATTCTACCTCAGAAATGGGTAATTAACATCCCATCTTAACAGAAAGTAGCACCAGAGTGGTCACAATAAGAAAAAGGCAGGGAACATTTTAGGGCACTTATTCAGTGAAACCACCAGAACAGCTCACCTTGTTTTCCTGGTTGCAAGCAGACCAGATCAGCATATCTTAATTCAGTGCTGTACATTCTTCCAAGACACTATGTCTTGGCTATGACAGACTGCACTCTGGAAGTACAACAATATACAGCAAAAGCATTGCTTAACTCAGACTCGTTCCTCCTGTGCTTAAAATAAACCAGCTACCGTTTTTGTTCCTTTTATAAATGGGTTTATTATAGAAGTGAAATAAATTGCATTAAGGAAATTATTGGTGGCATAGGGGAGATCTCTGTCAGCCTTGGCATCTCCTGATTGATTTCTCCCTAACCCTGTTAATCCTTCTTTATGCCCAGCAGCCTCCACACTGGGAAGCAGCAGATATTGGAGTTCTGGGGACCCTTCCCAGACAGTCCCACAATCTGCCTCCCCTGCCATCGCAGCAAACACGGGCTGATCTGGCTGTTTCATCACCTGCATTTAGGACACTCTGCGCTCCCGAGAGGCTGCAGAGCAGTGGACACAGACCCAAAGCAGCAGCCCAGCCTGAGCTGCAGGACTGCTGTGCACGGGTAAGTTCAGAACGTGTTGCAACTCCCGTCCCCGAAGCAAGGTGAAACTGGAGCAGGGAAGCCCGGAGTCCCTAGGCAGAGCAGCTCCCTCTCCTGGAAGGATGCTCTCCTTGGTCGAGGAGTAAAATCTGATGCTGCCACCTGGGACAGGGCAGTTTGTATCTTGGGAGCCGTAGTTAAGATTTTGTTGCTGACGTTTTATTAACAGAACTAACCTAATTAAGAACCAGTCTTCTACACCAGTGAGGCTAGAATTTGAAGATATCATCCTTACTTACAATTTTCCTTATTAAGGATCCATTTTTATGTTTTAATTTTTTTCTAATTTTTTTTTATTTTTTTTGTGTTGCTATTATTTTCATTTTCATTAAATGTATTTTCACTAGAATGTAAAATATCACATTCCCTGAAACCTTACAGTGTTAGGCACTGTAAAGTATATTCCAATTCCTTTGTCCTGGAGATCTTGTCATATGTACAGACCGTTTTGTTTCTTAGATGCAGGACACAGTCACTGATGGAGTGTTCTCATAGGAAGTGTCACAGAAAATGTCAAGAATCAAATCCACATGTCCAAATTGCTATTCTAATATTTTAAATGCAAGACAATTGCTTCTATAGATACATTAAAAGGGTTTATTATTATTTAAAATGTTTGCCTTTTCAAAATTTTCTCTGCTTCTAAAACTTTCTAACTCTGTAATAAGGATTGTTTTTAGATTTCACTCATAATTAATCATGATTTTTCATCAGTCAGTATATTTTGTGAAGTTCAAAGTAAAAAGTCTACTTAGATATGTAAGCCCATACTTTCTTTTGTCTTCTATGCAGAGACATTGTTGGAGTGCTTCTCTGCAGCACCCTTGTGCATGACTCGCAGGACAAGTCAAACTGGGCATTAGGATTAGAGAACCAGGCCACCACAACTTTGAAGACATCTTGATTACAAACACAGATATTGTTGTTTGCCTCTCAACAGAAGTACCTGTAAATCATAAATCACTTCACAGTTACCTCTTAGTGAAGATTAATCTTCACTAAAAATGGTAATAAAAAGAAAGAGGCACCATTCCTCTCCTGAAATGCTGAATCCTGGAAGGGGAACCTCACCGATCTTGTTAAACTTCATATTTTAGCACTTGCTCACATAATTCAAGACTTGTTGGGGAAAAACTGCTTACTATGTTTGAAATTCAGGCACTACTTAAAATTATGAGAAAAACCTAATAAGTGCAAACATAAAAGAAAGCTTCTTCTTTTATTCCAGCTCCTGTCACACTGCATCTATTCAGCCAGACAATTCACAGCCACGATGCTGGGAACACAAAACTTTTATGTCACTCTTCAAAGTGATTATTCAAAGTGGGTGCTTCGACTTCCACCTTATCATTGATTTGAAATTTTGGAATGTATTTAAGTTGTTTGTTGATGTACAACTTGTTAAATACATTTATTTGTATAGCAAATTTTAACATACTGAGGCTTGCCATTAAAAGCAAGAAGAATCCACAGAACAATTACTGCTCAGGAATGTGAACTGCAATGCCCTACGCACCCTATCCTGATATTCGTCTCATCTTTATGTCAGCATTTCTCCCCAGAATGAGTTAATGTACTTGATATTGTCATTTTCTTTATACAGAAGTTATTAAGTAGTGATACTTTAGTTGTACTATACAGGCAGAAATGGATTTGGAGGGGAAAAAAACACATTCTAAAGCTCGTGGAGAAGAAGCTGCAACTATGTAAATTGTTCAGTCTCAGCAGATTGGATGGAATTTAGGGAATTTGGGTTAAGCCCCCAAAGTGAGCAGAACCTACTGGGAAGGTGGAATGGCTAGGCTAAGTGATCACTAATTTGGGCTCTCTAAAGTAATTTACATTATAGTAATTAAAGTTTAGATTCCCTTGCTGTTCTATTTACGAACTCCATTAACCTATGACCTTTCTCTGAAGTTTACACCCAAATGTTTTCAAAATTTTTTTCCTGAGCAAAAGAAAGACAGTTTCTATGGAAGTTATTTCTCATAATAATTAATTGTATTTGGAGCCTGAGAGGTAGACAGACACCTTAAGACAATCTGGGAGCAGTGTTGTGCTGTGTAATTATACCACAGATCTGTCATTGTGATCCTTCAGCTGAGCCATGGCTAATATTCTTGGGTTTGTTTGTATTGATTTTGCTTTAAGGACAGCCTGCTGTATGTTCTTCATTTAGTTGAATACAAAAAGGAAGAGTAAAATACGGAGATGCAAACAAAGAACATGCTTTGACCCCACATTCATATTTGGCTGTTATTAACTCAATATTAATTACATTCTACCAAGCAAGTCCAATAACCTTTATGCTATACATAGGCACATTATGTGGCAAGAATTAAAGGAAAAGGTCTAGAGGTCTATGTTGTAGATGAAACAATGTGGTATCTGCTTCTCTGAACAGATATGAACTCATATCCTCATCAGTGAGTCACAAACCAACTCATTCTGATCCAGAGGTGAAAGGCTCTGGAATAAATTTCATTGTTTCTTACTATGTCTTAATGTTTGTATTGCACTCTTATAGCATGCTATTATTTGGACAGTTCTGCTTTTGGAGGACAGACCTTTAAAGCTGTGAGCAATCGTTCAGATCCTGAGGCTCGTGTGTAATACAATGGCTTAAGTACATAATGTAGTGTAAGTACCAAACTCGGTAGTGGGGTGAAAAATCCTTCCTAAAGAAAGGAAAGTGAGTTAATCTAAGAGCTTTCTGCTTTGAGGGGCTGAAAATGGGCAACATGGATGCCAATTTCTAGAGGAAGGGGCAGGTGCTGGGCTACATAAAGAGCACACTGCTTCTCACAACAGGGGGAAACACTGCACAGAGAGAATAAATATGTTGGGCATCAGGGAATAAAACAGCATCATAAACCTCAGTAAACAACAAAGAGCCAGAGTTAGTCTTAATTTGCAAAAGACCAGGCCTCAGGAACCTATTGCCCTCCTGTGGGACTAGCCCTCGAGAGGCAGCTGCATCAGGCATTGCTACAGCTACATCTATAGATTAATACACATATATAACTGATGTGAGGACTTCAGAGATATGTGCACATTTATGGAGACACTGCCCTTTTGCTGCAGGAGACATGACAGAATATCTTACATTTGGCTCCAGAATTATATTCATATAGGTATCTCATAGATTGTATTCAGGAAAAACTTAAGATCTCTACATAGAATAAAGTTTTAATAAAAATGGATTTTCCAATACCACAAGCTACTTATCCTTCAAGTTTATATTTTCCCTGAGAACCTGGATATGCTTGTTTTTTCAATTTACATCATTAAAAATAAACAGATGTTCATTTCTATCATTGATACAAAGACATGACTACCTGCCATCCTCAAGACACGTACAAGAGATCAGTGTTTTTCTAACTTATTTTGGGTATGACACCTTCATATCACTTTTAATACCACTAGGAAGAGACATCAGCAGCTGAGACACCAGAATTTGAGACAAAAAAAGTAGCCTGCACCTATTCCTTTAATAAATTATAAATGTTGTCTCCTCCAAATAGCAAGTAAATTTTGAGTTAGTGCACTAGATATGTTAATCAGATCATTATTTCGTTGTGCTGTTAGTCTTATTAGTACAGCTTTAAAGGATGTAAACACAATTCATAGAGATACTTTTTCAACCAAAAACCTGAGTTAATTGAATTCCACCAATATTAGTGTCCCTAATCAATCTGAATAGAGTTTCTTATCCACATTTGCTCACCAATATGTAAATAATGATGTCTGAGAGCATCTTATTTAAATGATAATTAATTAGTAATCACTCACAATAACTTTCCAGGATGTAGATACCACTGCTTGGGATTGGTTTAAGATTAAGATCAGTGAAAGCACAGAAGTTATTTAAAATTAAAGTACTTCTATTTCAACTCATGGATACATAATAACCATAATATATGTGGTCTTCTGTTAATTCTAATCTATTAAATGATTTGTATTCACAGAGGACAAATTTCTTACAAGTGAGTGTGTTGCTCAGGAAAAAGAGGTAAGAGGCACATCCTGAGGTAAGAAGTCAAAGTGATCTTACGTGCAATGCAAAGAGAAACACTGACACGGTGCATTCAGGGGTATGGGGGAGAAACTCAGGAACAAGCTATGTCTCAGCTAATCTTTTCTCTTGAACTAAAAGAGAAAGCACTGCTGGTAACAGAATAACAACCATCTCCAAATAGGGCTTGAAACAATATGGAATTTCCAGTTTTCAAATAACTTGCTATTTTTTTTCCACACAAAGACATGAAAAAAAAAATCATCGAGTCAGAGAACCACTCCTGCATAACTTTTAAACTTGCATATTAGTCTCAGGCACAATGCAAGAAAACCCAGAATGATGCAAGACATGATTTCTAGTTTTCCAGGGTTTTGTTAAAACTAACAAACTAAATACATATTCTGCTTAAGTTTATAAAACATGTTTTCATATTCTCCACATTTCACATGGGTAAACATTCTTACTTTTAAGAGATTCAATTTTATAGTGTTGTGCAAACATTTACCCTTTGATTAGAAAACAGAAGTTGCAAAGCCATTAGGTAAATAATTAATCTGTAAACTATTGAACTAGCTTAGTTACCTATTTGCCAAACAACTGCATTGGTAATAATTTTGACATTTCACCTGAGGTAAAAAAAAAAGAAAACACTAGTTTTGGGGGTTTTTTCCACTCTGATCGAAAGTCCACAGAAGAACTTCTTTTCATGACCTAGGGGATGGTAATATGCCAGAAGGCTCCAGCAGTGACAAATCTCAGTGGCACTACCTACATACAGTGTTGGCAAAGCCAAGCTTCTACCTATCATATTCCCTCTTTCCCTCACCTAGGAGCAGTAGCTCACATAATAGCTATATATATGTAGTATTATATACACAGCATCTAGTTCAGATGCATTATCAAGAAAGAATATAGCTAAACTGCAAAAGTTTTATCAAAAGCATTTCTATTAAAATGTGTCACCTCTGCACAGACTTATGTCACTATTTTTTTTTTTTATTAATAACATGAAAATCCTCACACCTTTGGGGCTGCAGTTTAGGAGGAATCAAATTTCAGCAACAACAGTGGAAGTCATGTCCCAGTGCCAGCTGAGGCTACAGAAACATTTAGATTCTGCTGCATTCTAAAACGATTCCAGTATTTGAATCCACTCCTAAAGATGTTTCAGAAATGTGTATAAATCACATCAGTCCCCTTAGGCAGCAGGAAACCTATCTTTTTTCTCTGCTTGATTTCAGACTGTGCATACTGTGCAGTATCATTAAGAGATCTCAAGAACAAGTGTGATTTTCTTCCTTGGTGTGAAAAGAACATACAATCACTTAGTCTCCAAACCTACAATATAGGCTAGAGCAGGAACCTTTCTGTTAGGGTAGCTTCAAATCTATAATTTTCATTCATTCCCTGCTGGCATTGTTATTTCTTATATCTTCTCTACTCCCCCAGTAACATATGAGAAGGTATCAGGAAAAAAAATAAATAAATGGACAGGCAAATGTAGCATTCCTCGCTTTAAAAAGATTTTAACTAAAAGCCACAACTAAACCTCCCAGTCCCCAGTATTTCAGGAACCACTCGCTAATATCCACTACAACATGATTTTTCATCATACTCAAAACAAGGCTCTGTAGTGACTATACTGTACCTGTTTATTAATGTACAGTCTTGTTAGTTGCAAGTAAAAAATTACATAAAATGCCAGCCTAAATTCATCTCTAGATTTAGCACTACATTTTTAGCAGTACTACAGCTTGACTTGGAATAATTTAAGGACAAATCCTGTCTTAAAAACCATGTATGAAAACTTTGCCCTCATTTATCTGCTCTCTCAAGAGAGCAGTTAAGACATTTTTATACGCAAAATGAAAACTTTTAACTTGTGCCAACCAGCATGGCTGTTGATATCAAAACAGTTAATGAATCAGTGACAAGTTATTAATACCATGTACATGAAAATCTGAACTACTACCTGGATTGAAAGCACACTGCTAATCCCAGTGGCTCTGGGATGTTTCCCACCTGGCCCAACTCCTTAAGCCACATTCACCCACATCTGCAGAGTGCTGTGTGTGGCTCCTGACCCTATTCACTGCAGTGATCCAGACAGAGAGGGGATAATGAAACAACATAACTATAAAGTGTCTCATTCAGCATTCAAATAGCAGTCTGAGGGATGAGAGCTGGTACAATATTTCTACAATTTTACCTACCAGTTTGCCCTTGAGAGTGTCTCAGAATCACTTAGTGCAGTAAGATCTTGATATCTGAAGACCAAGTGCCCCATTTCTTTATAGTTAATTAGTCCACACATCCTGCAAAGCAAAAAATATAATTGTCTCTGTGTGTAAAGCTATCTGGGGGGCAGAGGGCAGTCTATTTGCATGCTAGTACAAGGGACTGTTTGTAAAGATAGACCCCTCTGGTATAAATGGGATATCAGAAAGGTGCCAATTATGAAGAAGGGGTGTACTGCGTTATAAACCAACTGGCTTGTGCAACCAACTAATTGCACTACATGCTGTACAATCCAAAAATATAATTGACCCTGTCTGTAAAGCTATTTTTGGGAACAATAAATCATTAGCATGCCAAAACCAAGTGCCAGTTACAAAGCAGGGAGTATGACCAGTATGACCATCTGCTTCTTAGATGAGTGATCCACACTTTTGGAGGTGGGGGTGAGGGAGGAGGTGAAAGAAAAAAATTCCCCCCAATCCCCTCTTTCTTATTGCTGTGCAAAATAAAAACAGGGTTCGTGGGATTTTATGATAGGGCATTTGCAGTATTCAGTAGAAGAGAAATATATTTCAAAGGAGTCTTCTGTTCAGTCTGAAACCCTGCTGGCAAGGATCCCTGTCAATGGGAGTACTGTGTCATTGGACACTGTTTTGGGTTGGCAGTGATTCTCTCCTAGGGGCTTTCCTTATTTCCACCTGGAGAATGAGTTCCACACAAACACTGCAGCAAGTCCTTTAGCCAGGCAACAGGTTAACTTTTTCCATTACTAAGCAATAAACATCAGTGAATTACAGATGTAGGGTAATGGCTCTCTGTGTACTTTAGAATAACAACAGGACAGATGCTGCAGCTTATATGATCCCAACCCACTGTGAATAATCAGCTGTACCACATAAATACCCAAGATTTTTATATTATGGGTTTTCTTCTTCAGCCCACATAAGATGGTTCAAAACTGTCTGAAGTTTCCAAGTATAAAGCAGTTATGTATTACCAAGAACCAGAAATACTGATGTTTACATTGTCTTTATCCAAATTTCTTTTACATTGAGAGATTAATAAGAAAAAGTTTCTTTGTCACAACTTTATTATCCTTAGGAAAAACTACAGAGAAGTTTCCATTAGGTTGTACCATTTTAAGCAGATCCTTGACAAATGATTCTATTTTCCTGGTAACCATATATTCTGGTGGCAAAATAATCCAAATATTTCTTTACAAATGAACACTGAAAAGTCACTAAAAGACACCTGAATTATAAACAGAAATAAATCGGATCATGCACTCTTTCCAGAGATGCAGATGGGGCCTGGTAAGAACATGAGTCTTTTCCTGTGTACCTCTTGTAATGAAGCAGGTAAGTGGGAAAAGTTTATGAATTGTTCACCATTTCTTGTCTGCCTGCAAGGATTTCCCAACATACATCACTCATCTGAAATAAATTCTAAAGTCTGAATTTGGGAATTTTGACTCCTGGGCTTTGATTCCCAGGCTTCAATCCATTTTGGGTATGTGCCAGTAAAATCCTTGGTGAAAAGCAAATGAATAAACTTGTTGTAAAGGGGTTTACATGTATATACAGAGGTAAGTTCCTATCTGTAAATATTATTTCACTAAACCCAAACATCTGTCCTGCTGTGGAGCAAAAGTAGTTTCATTCCATCACATTCTGTCTGGTCATATTTATCTGTTCATTGTAACAAAATGTTTTTCGTTAGACATGTGTTCCAGTTTTATTATATTTTAACTATCTTCTAGAACATCTATAGTGGCACAGCTCACTCATTCTTTAGGATATCTTCACTTTAAACACAGAACGGATTAATTTAATTTCCTCGTATTTCAGAAGAGGAATGTACCTCTGTGCTGTTCTTGGAACGTTTCCTCGAATTTTCTGCCTAGCTAAATGGAAACTGATAGACTGAGTCAGCAGGAAAAAGAAAAAAAGAAAAGGAAACCAGAAACGCAGTCAACAAAGATTTTCTTCTAGGAACGTTTACAATCTGAAAAACTCCAAACTAAAGATAAGTAAACAAGGCATCAGAAGACCCTTTTGGCTGCCAGTCTGGACAGTGGAGCTTTCTTTTCTGTCACTATCCCCACTCTCTCCAACATGCTTATATATACTTCTTTGATTCCTCACATCAGCGGAGGAAGATGAAGTCTGTCCTGAAATTATATTAAAATAATTATATTGCAATAATTAAATAATCAACCTTATTTACTGTGATGACCGTCTAGCTTTCCCCCACCGTATTGTATTAATGCAATTGTAGTGTGTATTCCCCTATTTAATATTATTTATTAATAATTTATATATATTTTTAGCACACGATACTGCATTAATAAAGCAGGATTTTACAGACTATAGAGATGTGGCTATCATCAGAACTTTGTGGTAAATGATTTTTTTTTTCCCCTAAATTCACTTTTTGAAATCTGTTGAAAAGCACTGGAACATAGTTATCTTGCATTTTTTACGAGTCTATAAAAGTAAGTGTAATTCACCATCCTTTTTATTCATAACTCCATCAAGAACTCAACTGCAGCAGTAAAAGCAACTCCAGTAGGTAGGGTGGTGTTAGGTCAAAGGTTGGACTCCATGACTCCAGAGATCTTTTCCAACCTAGTTGATTCTGTGATTTGTGCTACCACACCTGACCAAAACTGCAAGCCCTGAGCACAGCAACTGAGCTTTTCACTCTAAAAACTCATCAGCTGCAGTGGCATAAGCAACATCATCCCTCTCTCCTGTGGATAGTAAGGCTTTTCTTTCTTTCCTGGTTTCTGTTCTTGTCTAGAAACAGTACAAAGGTCCTGGCAGAGCACCCGGGAACCCCCGGTGTCCGCAGCGGCGGCGCCCACGGGAGGCTCCCGATGATGTGAGCATTATTCATCCGAAAAGCCCACAGATCCCTCCCCGGCTTTCCGTTCGAGGACACTGCAAGGGGGAAGTGGCTGGAGCGGAATACAGAGAACTCACTGCTTCTACTGCAACAACGCCTTTTCTGTTTCCTTTAAGTGCAGCCGTGTCTCTATCTGATACAGCCCCACAGACAAGATTGGGTGCTGTCACCAGTTTCTGCTTCCAGAGCTCATAAACTTTAGCAGAGTTCACGTCTCTCACAGACACCACGTTCACCAAAGTTACTTGCTGTGATACAAAGCTCACCTTAAAATTCAGTCTCCTTCCTAAAAAGCATTATAGCCACCTCTATAAAATTTCAGTTGCTGGATTCTAAAATACAACTACTATTTTATAGGCCCATTTAAACTGAAAAAAAACCACCTCAGGAACTGTAATATTTTTAACAAAGTTTCAGATACAAAGCAGTAAACGTTTGTATTAAGCAATTCTAACTTCAGACTGAAAAGCTAGTGTGCCCACACTGGTTACAGCAATTTATCAGCATTAAAGTGCATTCTCAAATCACCTTAAATAATGCCAAACAAACTAGCATAGTTTGCAATATAGAACACATTTGAGCAATTAAAAAATAGGAACAAAAGAATAATAAATGACAAAAAAATCCTTTTTTTCCATGCTTTTAACTCACTGCCCCATTGAAATAAACACTATTTGACTTCTAACATGCAATTAAAACAATGTTAAAATTCTCTGCAGTGTTTCTGCAGCATCTGCTTCACTGATTGGTGTCAGTTGAGGTAAAATTTTAGTCTTTATTTTGTAGAATTTTGCAGTGACTAGCAGATGCTTAGCTATTGTCTCAAGCAAGCAGAATCTAAGCAGTGAAGACAACCATATCACAAACAACTGTTTGTTAGAATAATCACATAATATGAGTATTCAATGCATTGCCTCCTTCTGCATTTCTAACATCTTGCGAACCACAAGAAGGACAAGAACTTTGTGATGTAATCCTCCTCTTCTGCTTTTACATGGGAAATGTAATCTCTTAGAGCTGTAATAACTAAATGCAATTAGATCAGTCAAACCACATAAGGAAAACAGGCCACTCAAATGTATAAAGACATCTATTTAATCAAGTATGTTAAGTTTCAGAGCTTAAAAGGACAAACATTTAAGTTCATGGTCACACACTATGCACCCTAACAATTCCCAGCCTGTACTCATGCTCTCTGGCCACAAAATGCAGTGAAGGTGTGAATTTCTTCTGTTAGAAAGTCTTTTTGCTAGTGAGATTCAGTTTGTCACCACTATTTCGGGGTTGCATAACAGATTAAAAGTCAAAATGTTGAAAAGGGCTGTCACAACTCTCAACTCTTTTCAGCACTTTTGGCTGAGACAGAGAAATAGCCCAATGTGCCAATTTCAGAGGCCTCCAGAACTCAGTGAAAATGCCCCTCCTCCCTGTAGTTCTGCCCAGGCAGCTTAGTCCTGACCTCCAGGATCCCCACGCTTCAGCTACTGAGCCTCCCCTGCCAGAACTTGCCAGTTACAGGAAACTGGGCCAGACTCTAGCTTGGGTTTCTAATATGGAGTATAAATGTCTTCTTAGAATCAAAAAGAGTGGACCAAGCTCATTTCACCGCTCCTAAACAGTTTCTGAAGGAAGGTCACCAGAGGTGAAAGGTTATGAATTCATACACACATTCCAAAACTCGACTTATTATTTCATTTTTCTTTTGCTTCTCTCTTTTTAAGAGCTATTTATGCTCATTTAGCAAAAAGATTGGTAGCCAAACAGGAAAAAAGAATTGAGATTGGTCTATCAAAGTATTTATCATCTTAGTTTTAAAGGAAATAAAGCCTAACAATGGCACATTGAATCTATTCTCTTCACGGGATATAAATATCAAGAAAAATGATAGCAGGAGCTGTCTGTCATACTGTCTCAATGAAAGTCTAAAGATGATGCAAAGAAAACACAAAGATGTAACTTTATGATAGCTGATTACTAAAAAAGTGATGATACATCAGTTACCTTGTTGTTAGAGGAAACACCTACATTCTGGATTAACTTGAAAGCACATGAAATGCCCATGCTGAACTTGTTTCAGGAGTTTCACCAGACCTCAATTCAAACATTCTGAGATCAGCAGGATTTTTCTGATTGGCAAGATCTGGATTTTGATCAGATGCCTGCGGAAAGCACCTGTACACATTCAGCTGCTATGAACACACCCTAATGAAGCCAGGTTTTGTTATTTGCAGCCTGGTGGACAGGCAGTCAGCATATTGCTAACATGTCACCCTAACTGAGGCAGTCATGAGGAACTTTAAGTGATCAGGCTCTTATACACATTGTAATTAAGTCCTTCTTTGACATTCTTCAGGTATTGAGGTTGAAGCCTCCCTCCTCCAAGGTTTTCTCCAATCATTGAATCACTCTTGAGACTACAATCTTATAAAATTAGACACAAAATTGCCATCACAGTGGTCTAGCTATATATTTATACAGCTATAAAATCCTGTTCCTGGCTTCTTTGCGTTACTCTGCAGTGTTACTATTCAAGGCTTCCTAGTGGGAGCTGCTGCTGAATTGTGTGGTGACAGGGTTTGCTTTCATAATCAATTATAAATTCCACTGAAAAAGGCAATCCAATTATTCCCCAGCTCCCAACTATGCCAAGCACAAGAGCTTATGAGGCCACACATTCAGTCAGATAAGGGAACTGTTCCAGCTTAAAACTGACTTACCAAAGAAAATACTTAGCCCCCATTTGGGTGACCACATGGCCACCTGTCAATGGAAGAATCTTCCTTCAAGAAAAAGAACTTAGACTGTCTTAATATAATTCACCTATGGATCATTTTCCATTTTCAGTTCTCAGAACACAGACCTCATTTTTACACAGATTGTGTTGCCTGTTCCTTTATGACTCTGCATTTGTCTGTACTAAACTAATAGGTAGATTTGTTTGCACAGACTGAGGTCACAGAGTAACACAAACTGCTCTTCACGGGTGTCCTGACCAGGTCATGACCTGCCACCCAAACAATTTTTACATCACCCTTAGATACTAGCAATGATTTTACATTCATTATTCGCGTGTGGAAATGCAAAGAGTCAGGCCTTCTTCCTCTCCACACAAACAGGGTAGAAACACTCCCGTTTACATGATGATTCCCCATTAACAACTACTTTTTGATAGCTGTCAGTTAACCAGCGCTTTAGTCCATTTAAGATGGACTTTGATGATACTGTAGAGTGTTACTTTTTATCAGAATGTCTCAAGTAGTAAGTCAGATTCTTTACCAAAGCCTAAGTATATTACATTTGCATACACAATAAAGCCCACCATTTCATTACAATTTTACAACCTGAACTTCTAAAGCTGCTAAATTCTTTTCCATTTTTTAAAATTTCATGTCTAAGTTTTCAACCTTGAACAGTAACTGAAAAAATGGAAATTAAATAATTTACCAGTTTGAGATTCTAACCAGTAAATTGCTGTGAATTTGTAACTGCACTATCATTTTCATTGTACTACATTGGCCATTTAGGTGAATGATAACCCAGGAGACAGCACCATGCAGGGCTAGCAAACAAGTAAATCATTTAGATTGCACACTGCTTTCAACTGAAAAAGAGGCAGTAAATCTGTCCTGCCATTGCCTTCTCTTTTGTTGAATTTTCAGGACCGTGCAGTCTTTTCATTGAAACAAATAAAAAAAAATTCTACAGATTTAATTTATTGTCAGGGTTTTGTGCATAATGACTAAGGCTGACCAATACAAGTCAGTGTGCTAGAAGAATAGGCTTAGCCATTTAAGATCGTGCCAGATATAACATACTGCTGATTTTAAGCATATGAAGAGAATGTTCTGGTTACAGCATGGCACCATCTAATGGTTTCGGCTTTAACTGCAAGGACTCCACATTAAAAAAAATGCTGGCAATACAAACCGCCCTTCTATCACTATCTTCCTCACCCGCCTCACTGTGTAGCAAAGTCATAAAAAAGAAAAAATAAAAGAGAAAATAATATGAGCTTAAAATGTAAATCTGGACTGGCAACTTACATGGTGGCAGCAACTACAGTCTATTTCCAACCCAGGGATGAACATTTTACGTCCAAGATAAGCACTTTAACACAAACAGAATTTAGGTATACACACAGTGCAGTGTTGTCTACACACAGAAATAACAAAATATTGTATTTTCATAGAATGGTCTGAGTTGGAAGGGGCCTTAAAGATCACCCAGTTCCAAGCCTTTGCCATATGTAGGGACACCTTCCACTAGACCGGGTTGCTCAGAGCCCCATTCAACCTGGCCTTGAACACATCCAGAGTTGGGGCATCCACAACTTCTCTGGGGAAGCTGTCCCAGTGCCTCATCACCAAGGAAGAATTTCCTCCTAACATTTAATCTCAACCTACTCTCATGTCAGTTTGAAGCCACTGCCTCTTGTCCTCACTACATAGTGTTGCCTTCTCTGTTTCTGGCTGAACAATCCCAATTCTCTCAGCCTTTCCTCATAGGAGAGGTATTCCACCCCTCTAATCATATTGGTGGCCTCCTCTGGACTCACTCCAACAGGTCAATGTCCTTCCTGTGCTGGTGACCCCAGAGCTTATAACCTACTTTTGGATAATTGTTACTAAGAAAAAGCATGCCTAGATTTCACATTATTTTTCATTTATATTTCTTTGAAATGTATGCTGAGATACACAGAACTTTGCACGATACATCAGCAACTTCTGTTTTGATTTGTTTGTCAGCAAGTTTGAGGTAAGGAAGAGCTAATCAAGACTCTTGGGTTGCCTTCCCATCTGCTGGTGACTTACTGTATCATACCAAGCAGATCACTAGTATGCCTGCATGAAAATTGTTTTCATTACAAGTATGGAAATGCTGATATTAAAATTCCTTGTAAGGATGCAAACAATTTAATAACCCTTTAAATATATTAAGAACTAAAAACATGACAAAAGATTATTGTTATAGAAATTTCCTGCTCAGAGGTGCAATTGCTAGTATTTATGCACAGAACAGCCACAACATAGGCAGAAATCTTCATTTGAATACCAAATGTAGTTTAAGACTACGGTTGCCATTGAGATGTTACTAAAAAACAAGTAATACTTAAAAGTGAAAGGCCCTATAACTTTACCATTCCATCAATTCCATTTAACATTGTCAAAACACAGTTTAAATCTAAGAAAAGGGTGATTGAACACAGGAAGAGGTTCCCTGGAGAGGCTGTATAGTCTCTGGGAGATACTGAAAAGCCAGCCTGACTCTGCCCTGGACATGCTGCTGGAGCTGCCCTTGCTCTGAGCACGGTCGGACTGGCTGCTCTCCAGAGGTGCCTGCCCACCTCAGCCATCCTGTGCATCTGTGATTACCTCAGATGTTTGTTGCTGCTTTTGAAATAAAACCCCAAACCTCAATGCAGAATTAACTTGTGTTGTCACCAAATCTTGTGATTATCCTTTACAACTCCTAAGATTTAGAAAAGTTCCCTCTCTTATAAATATTTAGGGTAATATCTGAGGCTAGACAGGGAATGAAATACTGGGAAGACTTACTACTGAATCTGGAACTAACTCAGTGGCTCCAGAGACAAACTAAATATACTGAAAGGGTTTCAAGTCACTGCAGTGGAATTTGGTCACAGCTGGTATAATCCATCGTATACAGATTTTTTTTTAATCTGAAAAAAATAGCCTTATGAATAAAACAACAAAAACTTAAAGGCAGATCTATAAAGGAATTCAACTGTTCTCACACACTGAAAATATTTTTTACAAGAGTTCTAAGAATTGAGAGAACAATTTTTTGAAAGGGTAGAAAAAAGTACAAAATCTAGTGATAGAGACACAGGCCTAATTAATACACATACCACAAACCTCCTCTTTTTTATCCTTCAGAGACACATTCAAAATATTTCCTTGTTACTGTTCCCTCCATACAAGATTTCACATGTTCCATTTATGCACAACTAACCAGTTATTTTTATAACTACCACCGCCTTGGAGCCTACTCAAATCACTAATGCAAAAACATTGGCTGACTCAGCTACAATTTGGTTTTCCCCTTTTATGGTTATGGAGTGAAACTTGGGAAGTGCAGCTGATTCTGTCTTGTTCAAAGCAGCAGGATCTGTTTGGATACACATGCTTCAGCAAAGCCTAAAGCACCACAACAATGCACTTCTGTGAGATCCCTCTGTTAAACTGGATTCCAAATCCAGTCCTGAGGTCTGTGCTTCAGGGATGCACTTGTCCAGCTCACAGCAAAATGAGATGTGAAGAGAGAGCCACTGCTGCTCCTGTGCAATGCTTTGGACAGTTATGATCACAATGCCTTGGACAGGAGTGCAGTGTATACTACCACAACCTGCACAGACAAAAGAACCTAGCAAAGGAGATAGCCTGAAATACACTGGTAGTAATTGTAAGAGTGGATTCACTATTCAAACACAACACTTTCTTAAAAAAAGTTCTTTAGTGTACCAGAAGAACCTACCTGTGGAAAAAAAAATGCTCCAAACATAAAATAATGAAATAATCAGTCACAGAATCATACATTGTAACTTTGCATTTATATAACATATTAGGAAGTCTGTTCAAAATACAGATTCTTGCAATTGGAATACAAAAGCCCCCTGGCAGAATTTAAATCTAAATGTAGACACAGTTCTTGTTTACAGGGATAGCTGTAAAAGCAAGAAACAGAAACAACAGCCTGAGGCACTGACAAGTTCTTTCCAGCTGGAAACGCCACACACATAAGGTAAGCTGCTTTACAAGGTAAGCAGAGGGATGTATTTACCACTGGCTATACAAACACACAACAAAAGATCAACATAGGATATATATGGGGAAATAAGGAATGAGAGTAAGTGCATAAATGTGTGGTTTTTGCATGAAAGGAAATCAGAGCATTTGGCAATGGCCAGCCTTAAAACAAGGGAAAAAGATTCACCATCCCTGTATATAGAAGAGAAAACAAAATTCAGATCCTGACCCAGTGGATTGCCTCGTGTTCAGTAGAAATATTTGTGGAGTTGTATCCCTTATTCTGACTTTGAAATGTGATTTCAATGAAATTCTTCCTCTTCCTTTAATCCATCCTTCAAGCTTGGTAGCAAAACCCAGACCTTTCAACAAATAGCACACTTTCCTTTCTGCATAAATTAGGCTCATATGGCTGGACAATCTTCAGACAGGGACTGAGTAACCTGGTTTTGTAAATATTATTCACTCTTTCAGCTATAATCTCTGCTTTCACCAGTTCTTTAAAATCATGTCACATCTTATTGAAGTGTTAAGTAGAGAGACAGAAAAATGCAAAGTGCTGTTCACTTTGAAGGAAATTACAGTTTAGAGGGGTATTTGGAGCACATGATTCTGAGTACATCTTTTTGCTGCTCCCTCCTGACTCACTTTATGGTAACAGATTCAGCTGCTCAGTGTCCCAGTTCAGCAATCATGACAATGACCAAAACAGTATGTTCTTCACAAGCCTAGAGATACCTACACACAATATCCTTATTCTGAGACAATGTGTGGAAAACATTTTTATTGCTTAGTTCAAAGCCAGGACCTAAGTGAAAAGCTATTTTGCTTTCCTTAACATCAACAATAATCTCTGTGGGCAGATACATAAGCAGAAATGTTGTTTCTCTCACAAGCTATCATTCACTTCGGTAGTGTGAGAAAAAACATCATGCCTTTGAATAAAGCCTGGTCAGCACCTCTTGTTCAGGAAAACAGTGACAAATTTTTTTCATGGAGCTTCTTGTAACCAGTCTGTTTTGGTGCCACTGAGCCATGCTCTACAATAATGCAGAGATGTGGAAACATTCTGTTCTTTCTCTTGTCACAGAGTTAAGCCAGTTGTTCTGGCAAGTCAGACAGGAGGGATCTAATCAATCAATACCACAGCATCCTCATGAGGTTCTGAGCACTGCACGTGTCTGTACAGACACAGAACAGCTCCTTCCAAGGTCACAGGTTTGCTACTACCCAGCACTAGTCCTTCCAACACAGTCAGTCCTACTAAATGTACATTCTCCTGGATCAGTATCTAAGCCTGAAACCGATACCTCTCTGGATCTACTCAGCCTCCTGGATTCATCAGGTGCTCATAAACATGGATTAGTCAGGACAGGGGTCCACAGCCATGCATTAAAAAAATAGTGACAACCTGAGATAATAAAAAACAACCTACTGCCAAGCAGTTCCTGGTTGACCATAGATTCTCAAGAGTAATGACAGCAGCAGTAGCAGCAACACTTCTGATGAGGCTCTGCAAAGCTGTCTTTGTGCAGCATATTGCTTTGAAGGTCCTGGTACACTGTTAGTGGTTTGCGTAGCACAGTTCAGAGCCTCCACACTATTTCAGTGATTGCATGTATATCCTCTGGTACTGACTGCTCCAGGTTTACAGTGCCACACAATGCTTCTCAGAGAAAAACCCCTCAGTAATAATTTGTTACTTGAACCTTTTTTCTTAGCAGACTACTTTCACAAATTTCCTCCCAACAAGTTCCTCTAATAAATAATCAACTTCTCTTTCAATGCTCAGCCTTCTGTATTTTATACATACAAATATTATATAACATTAAAATGTTTCATTTGACCACTTCAACAACAAAAAAAAAACATTTCTCCTCATATAAAAAGATGATTTTTCTAATGAATGTTTGTGCAGATCAGATAATCCTCCCAGAACAGAAAACACATCATATCAACACAGCAAAACCAACAGTTTCTCAGCAGCCACTGTCTGCTGTTTTGCATCACAGTAACCCCACTGCTGACACTCTACATTTTCCACAGAGTACTGTCTATACCATCAGGACTGACTTCCCTTTTTTCTGTATGTGTTCTATTTCCACAAAGCCCTCCAGACCACCTGCTACTTGGTTTCATGAAAATGCTGTTACATAAGTAATTCTGTCCCTCAGCATTCAATATATTCTTCAGCTGACATCTGGCTATGCTGTTTATCTCTATCATACAGAGTAAACGTCTTGTAATATAAACCTGAAAGTACTTTATATACAATTCTCTGTATTTTCTTGCTGTGATGGTTTACCCTCAAACTGCTTGACTAAAGATCAGTTTCAGACTGTGCATTCACTACAGACTGAAAACCTTTTCTCTGAATTTTCTTTCTAGGAAACAAGGGATCAGAATAGCATTAAGGTTCTGACACTATACTTCCACAAACATGACTATATCAGTTAGCATCAAATGTAGATGAATGGTTAGAAACTGATGCTGAACTGGAAGTATATATTATAAACCAGCTTTAGGTTTTATGAACCAGTCAAGTATTTTCAGTTATTGGTCTCTACAGCAGAGCTGAGTTTTGGTTCAACTGCTTTGGATAGCCAGAGGCCCGTACACATGGCAAACTCCAGCCTTTCTGTTCCAGCTGGACAGCCCTGCAGGGAACTAAGCAGATATTGTCAGTGCCAGTACAGCCATGCTGTACCCTAAGCTTCACAGCACAAGCACTATTTCTTCAGTCTTTATATTTTGACTTAGACTGGGCGAAATTTAGGTGGATTTACCATGGGTTAATACTACAATGAATACAACAAAGATCAGTTGCCTATGAATTAAACATAAAACAAGGCACTAGGTGTATTCACTGCTTACCAACTTCAGGTTCTTAAGATTCATTTCCAGTGTCTAATTTTCAGAAAGTTGACAAAACATTTAAGGAAGTGATTAGATGGAATAAAATAGTTGTAGAGTAGCTTTATGTTATATATCTAGAAAGAATGTACAAAGTTTTGTTTTAAAGTCTCATTAGTGAAACAAGAACCTTGGGAAAAGGACTGTCATGTATTTGTAAATAAATCATCTACCACTGTTAGCTGAAAATTGGTATTTTATAAGAGGGAAGGAAAAAAAAGTACAAATTCGGGGGAAACCCTACTTCTAGACCTTTTTTCAGTAGTACCCCATGGCATACAAGACACTTTTAACTAAACAGTGACTATATTTTAATTTCCACAGTTCACAGCAGAGTTCTGAAGACATTGGAGAGACCTCAATGCAATTACAGCTTCCTCATGAAGGGCAGAGGAGGGGCAGACACTGATCTCTTCTGTGTGGGGACCAGGGACAGGACCCAAGGGAATGGTCTGAAGTTGTGTCAGGGCAGGTTTAGTTAATATATTAGAAAAAAGTTCTTCCCCAGAGGGTGGTCAGGCACTGAACAGGCTCCCCAGGGCAGTGGTCACAGCATTAAGGCCTGACACAGCTCAAGAAATGTTTGGATGACACTCAGGCACACGGTGTCACTCTTGGGAATGGTCCTGTGCAAGGCTAAGAGCTGGACTTGATAATCCTTGTGGGCCCCTTCCAACCCAGAATATTCTGTGATAATCAGCACACAGGAGGTTAATCCATTTTTGTGAGCAGTCCAGAGCCTTCTTGAACAGGCAGCTCTCTCACCCTGCATTTTAATCACTTAGGAATAGTATTACCTCTTCTTCATATATATGTGTATATATATATATATAAGCAACTTGGATATATTACAGGGGTATCTGCTTAAGATGATCCCCCACTTCACCTCTAAATTTTCCCACTAACTGTATTCTGGTATTATCAGCAAAGCTGAAGGGGGCAGATAAAGCAGGGCAGAGAAACATAAAGACAGCCATACCATTAACTCAGTTATAATGAAAAGTCATTCATGGCACTTTAAACACTTCTTAAAATTCATGAAAACTTTGGTTATGTGAAGTTTCATTCCTATACAGTCTCCCCTGAATTACACTTCTATGGTCAGCAGCTCTAATAATCAGGCACTACAAAAAGGTTCTGCTCTACTTGTGCCAGGGTGCTCACACAGACGCCTGACAGACTGTGTGCAGATGAGGGTATGTATGTAATACTGGAAAGGGGCAGGAGATTATTGATCTATTTTCCATAACATTTTTGTCCTTTTGCTCCCCATGGGATGATTTTGCAGTGGCATAATGCAGAGTTTGTACACCCCATTATAGGAGTCTGGAAGGAGCTCATGGGCTGTTGGGTACCTAATCAGCTTCTCCCAGAGGCAAACAACAGACTTCAAAGGAGGAACAAAAAAGGAAGAGCCCTGCTTAATTAGTTCTTAGCTAAGAAGAGGAGCAGACTTGGGGGAAGATACAAGGATAACTGCTCCCTGTCAGAGTCCCCTGGTAGAAAGGCAGGCCTGGCAAAAGCTGCTCCCTTCTCTGGCTGCCAAGGTTCAGCCTCAGCCAGCCTGAGTCATGGCAGCACGGACACTTCTGTGTGTTGGTTGCTCAGAGAGAAGAACAAAGAACCTGCTGCCAGTACAACCCAGACACAAAACAAAAACGGAACTCCTCTGTATGTTTAGTTCTAATTTTACATACACCAAAAGAAACAGAACTTGCACAAAAGTCAAGCAGAGGGTCCCATCCATTCAGGCCGTGGAGCAAAGGAATGACCAGGAGGGATTGCAGGCAGGGAGCAGACTGTGCCCACTGGGGAAAGGGAGGGAGGACACAGTCCCAGGCACACCTACTGCTGTCCAGCTTTAGGGAACAGTGACTACACAGGAGGCATTTTCATAAATTAACACTAAGTTGCAAAGGATTTTTAAAAATTAACTTTTTACAGCTTTTGTGATTTTTTTTTTTACTATGAAAGGCGTAAAAAGATTTGGTTTTATCATGACAAGTGTTTTTAGGGGGTTTTTTTTTTTTTTTTTTTTTTTTTTTTAACCAAAGAAATGCCAGAAACTAAATCTGGTCTTCACTGACTTGTCTGTGAGAGTGGACAGTAACTCAGAATAATGTTCTAAGATAAATATATGTTCATAATGAGCTCATAGGTAAATACTTAATAAAGCACAAACCCTGAATTTCTCTCACAGAATTGTGAACCACAGACACCTAATCTGGTTCTTTGCATATGATCAATATATTATTCAAAACTATAAACTTAAAAAATAATTTAGAATTAAAAAGATAGCAAGGAGTATTACTGGATTTTTATACCTGTGTCTTAACTGTCTTTAGCAGAAAGATTACAAGAAAATATTGTTCCAGAAGAAATATTTTATAAACAATTTCACGATCCAACTAGATAGATATTTTCTGCTTAAATGTTTTATGTTCATGTATACACATGCTGACATATTTAAATAAAAACTTCTGTCCTTTTTTGTTACTATTAATTTTAAGTGTTCTTCCTCAATTTTTCTCTCTCAAACCACATCTCGGATCAAAGTTGGGATAAGTGGGTACACTGATATTATCAGAATATACCATTTGAGTACAGAGACCTCCAACATGAATATTTTCTCTTAGAAACCTTTTAATTTCTTGCTTGCATCTTGCTGTGTTGGCAACAAAGTAGATTGATTTCTCATAATACCCAGGAGAATACAAGGCATTGACAGCTGAGGAAGGGGACACAGAAGCTTTGGAGACATTAAAATAACAGAAACTAGAGCTTAAAACAGCATCTATACAAACTGCTTCACATCCTGTATTATGAAACCTACTCACGTCTAGAGGATACCACTTTGTTTTCAAAGACTAAATGAAGTGCACAGTCAGATTTATTATATGCCTCAAAAAAAAAAAAAGAGATATGGTCTCTGAATAAGGAATCCATGCTCTGATGCACAGCAAAACAAATGTACAATTTTCCTACTTCACATTCTTCATACTGAGTATCCTAGAAGTGCATAAGCCTTTCCATGCAGGTTAATTCATTAATGGGAAAATACAACCCATGTTAACAACAGAAATCTGTAAAAGCTCAAGTCCTTATAATAGAGGCTTTAAAAGCAAGCAGAATTAAGAGTGGCTGCTCACCACAGAGTAACTGAGGGGAAAAAGGTCACTGTGGTGTCAGTGTCTGTTCTTTATCTTAAGACTAATCAAGCAGGACATAAGCAAAATACTATAAAGAAATAAAGAATGTGATAGACAATTAATTCTTCAAATGGAAATATTAACTCCTGTCTCTCCTAGTATTTAGTACAAGCTCTTGACAAGCAAGGACCTTCTGTAAAAATACCCAGTTCTTGGGTTTTAAAACACAATAAATAAAATCTAATATAGAAATAAACAAAACAGGAAGTAAGCAGAAAAGCACTGCGATCTCAAGAGGCTAAAGGAAAGACAGCATGAGGAAAGTACTGTTAAAACTGAACAAATTACTATCTTTTCATTTAATGAAGATCTAAGTTCAGTGTGAAGATTGCCATTAAAACACCACCTAAAAGCAAGGGGAAAAGGTAACATATTATTCTATACCAGCTTCAGCTGTTTCAAAGGATGGGGTATCTTAATAATAGAGATATTAAACAGTATCTATTTTGTATTAACTTTTCACCTCAATTGTTGCTTATATTAAATACAGAGGAGGGGAAAAAAAAAGTAGTGACAATATAAAAAACTAAAGATGTTAATTTAACATCGTCTCCTGAAACAGTCTTGTGAATAAGAAAATGTACTGTAAAGCTAAAATCTCTGAATGTCTTTGTTTTGCAGCTTAAACAAAATGAATACATCATCTTATCATTCCTTCAGAACTTGATATAGGGCTAATAAATCAGCTGGAAGAACCACTGGCAATGAAAATTTTGGCTGCTTTCCTGGCAAGTCCTGCTCCCTTTTGACTTCTCTGTATTCCTTGAAAAGGACATCCATAAACACATTCACAAAATGAATAAATACAGAGGCAGAAAGCAAAACAAAATAGACGTAAACCACCAGTACTGCCAAACTCCATTAAGAAGATACACAATTCTCACTTTGTTAGAACATTGATATCAATGGGAGATTTAACAACATTTAGATGCATGTTACTTCACAGAATTCACAGAACAGCCTGTGATGGAAGGAACTCACAAGGGTCATCAAGTCCAACTCTTAAGTAAATGGCCCATACAGGGATCAAACCTACCACCTTGGCTTTATTAGCACCATGCATTTAGGTTTCAAATGCTGTAAGACTGTTAGAAATTTCTTTTACATAAAAACATTTAAATTCATTCAGAACATCTATTCAAATGTTACACATGCTAGATCTATAGTTTGCCTAACCATCATGAATAATTATTAAAATGCAACAATAAAAAAACCTCTTTATTGGGCAGGATTCTTATCATGCAGCTCAATTGATGCCATGGCCTACTTATAAATAACAAAAAGTCCAGTAACTCTAATAGAACCCAACAGAAACACTGCCATTTCACAGCTTTCAACCCCAAATCCTGCCTTTGGAAATTTGGGAGAATAAACATTGCAGGATGCCCTTAAAAAGAATAAATGCACTCTCCAGTTTCAGAGCTGGGAATCTTTAACCATAGCATGAGAGAGTGTCCTCTCTCATTCAAATCACTGCTACCTAGGGAAATTAAATATTTCAGGTACTGAGTTCAAAATAATCAGAATACTTAGTCCAAGAGCTCACCAGGCTGCTTCTCACTAGAACTCAGAGAGAACAAAGGGAACAAAAGGCAACCTTGGCCTCCTGTTGCTGCATGAGCATAATCTTACATAACTAAATGCAACCCAGTAACAAACTGGCAGCCTCGCAACTCTTTTTTTCAAAGGAAATTATTATTCAGCTATTTCTTTTTGTTGCTTTCTCCACACAGTGAGTGTTTCTTCAGGCTTGTCTGGGTTCAAATTCAGTCAATTAGCTCTCTAAATCTTGTTATCATTTATAAAAGTGTTAATCTGTTAGATTGACTATCATGAAGACATAGATGTAAAGAACTGTTTACTGGAGATAGTTTAACATGTATCCCCTGATTTATCTTACTACCTGCCTATGGCTATGGAAGGGGAGGAGTGGTAGAAGTGGGTTTATGTTATTATCCATGCTGTAAGTTTTGAGAATGGGTTGTAACAGTTCAGTATAATTCTGGGTGATCTCACAGAAAAAAAAAAAAGAAGCAAGCCCCTCCACTTTTCCTGATCCTTGCAAAGGAACAGCAGTGCCACTGGAGGCGACAGCACTGGGGCAGCACAAGGGGAATAACACACACCCAGTCTCTACAGGAACTGACTCCTGTGCTGTGGTTAGTAAAGCACCTACATCAACTGTGAAGTGATTGGGATGAAAGAAATATGAAGACTCCAGGCATTGCCATCTACTCACAAAATCATGTTACTCCCATGTGTGCCACCTCCCAGAGACAATAATCACATAAATCCTCCATTACCAACCAGCAGGGGAAAGCCCTATGGGATTCATCACCTCTGCCAAGCAGCACTGCTGGTGTCAGTCACAGCTTCCCTCCACTGACAGCCACATACTTCATTGTTGCTTTTAGTCTTTCACAAATCTTAATGCAATATCTTCAACACAGTTCTCAGATTCCAGCAACCATGCTCCACCTGCTTTACAATATTCAATAGCCTTTTGGTACCTTACGACCCTATTACCCTAGATTTACTCAAAAATCCAGAAAATTAGTTGAAGCACAACTTTCCAAGTGATAAAAAAACTGAGGAAGGCAATTAAGGAAGTAATCTGTGCCACTATAATTACTACTACTGGAGCTGGGTGAACACAAGTGAAAATGGGCTGTTGAGGGACATGATATATAACTGAAAGAGCTGTCCAAAGTGCACAAGATGACAAGAGTTTCCTACTGTTGCAAAGTATGTAGTTTGAAGGCATTCATAGTGGCTCTGCCACTTGAGCACAACTATTCTTGTGTGTGTCTCAATTTCCACTGTTGATAAACTAAGAGCATGTGCTGATTTTGGCTGGCATCAACAAAACGGTTTAGTGGGCATGGTGATACCTTGTCAACGGCTGGACTTTATCCTGGACATCTTTTCCAACCTTAATGATTCCATGCTTCTATAGAATTAATTCTTTTCATATCAGCTAGTGTGAGGCTGTGGTTTGGATCAGTGCTGAGAACAGTATTGATAACTCAAGGCTGTTTTCATTATCACTGAGCAAGTCTTACACAGAGCCAAAGCCTTTCCTGCTCCTCATCCCACCCCATCAGCAAGAGGCTGAGTGTGCATGAGGAGCTGGAAGGTGACACAGCCAGGACAGCTGACCCCCACTGACCCAAGTGATATCCCAGCCATGTGGCATCATGCCCAGCATAAAAATCTGGGGAGAAGGAAGAAGTGGGGGATGTTTGGAGTGATGGTGTTTGTCCTCCCAAGTCACTGTTACATGTGATTGGGACCCTGCTGTCCTGGAGATGGTTGAACACCTGCCTGCCCTGGGGAAGTGGGGAATGAATTCATGGGTTTGCTTTGCTTTTGCACGTGCTTTTTTGCTTTATCTATTAATCTGCCTTTATCTCAATCCATGCATTTTCTCACTTTTATCTTTCCTATTCTCTCTCCAGAAAGTGGCTGCATGGGGCAGAGTCACCAGCTGGGGTTAAACCATGACAACTTACAAATGTATCTGAGAGAGGGTCCTGAGAATGTTGTGGCAAGTAAGATATTATTAGAGAACAGTAGTACAGATGAATCATTCTGTGAAAGCCTCTATTTACTTAAGAAGCATTGTATAGGACACAGAGATCAATGAACAAAGATGTGAAATATTATTATAATAATACTGCCTCATTATATACCAGAAGACACCTTCCTTCAACTCAAAATAACCCCTATTTCCCAAGGATAGCTGTAATTCTTAATTAGGAAAAGATTAGTCAACACACCTGCCTTTTAAGCATAGAATACCTTCTTTGCGAAGTATGTGCCTCTTTTGTGATTTCAAAGAAACTGTAAATGTAGAAGAGTGTGAAGATCAACAGTCGGCAAACAGTCAAGCAGCTTTCTGATGATGAATGACCACCTTTGAAGTGCTCTACTTCAATATTGTTATTTCTGGAATTTCAAGCATGAGCTCTACAAGCAGCCAGACTACACATTTCTATTCAGTGGCAATAAGAGTCAGCTAATTTGGTACCAAGTACAACAGGATATTATTGTTTATAGTATAATTTTTATCTCATACTTCAGGATAAATCTGCCAAATTCCACAAGTTATTTCCTTATTAAAGGGAAGTTTAGAAATCGGGGGACTCACAGTGTTAGCATGCAGCTGTCCAACTTTTTTTTTCCATTGAAATGAGCATTTCATCCTTGGAAAATACACTTCAGTACTGAATGTATTCATTAGCCTTCTGCATTTGATCTTAATTTGATGACAAAGACATTAAATGGATGTCATATTATAGTAAATGCAGTTTTGACAATGGGTTCACTCATGCATTGTAGTAAGAAAGAATAGGGCCTTATATTAAAATGGATTAAAATTTTCAAAGAATCATATCAAAAGTTGATTAGTATACATGTTAGCTGAAAAAAAAATCTTGTCATGTTAATTTTTATTTTTTTTCCTTAAAAAGTAATCAAAACATTTTGCATACTGCAACACCATTGGGTGCCCCCCCGCAAAATCACAGTGCATAAATTACAATGAAAGCTTTTTCACAGCAAACACAGAGCTGTGAATAAGTTATTATAACATCCTCTTAATCCCTAAAGCAGAGTTAAATGCATCCTTAATATGTTCCAGAACTATTACTTCCCTTTTTTTTTTTTTTTAACCACACTGGAGTGCTATGAGCTGAAATTTCTCCCATTACATTGCTGCGGGCAGTGGATCTCTGACCATATATGCTTTTATCCTGTGAATACAGGTGATAGAATAAACCAATGCCTCTTTTCCAGTCGTCAACATAAAAGCATTTGTAGATAAACAAGAACTTGTGAGATATCAAACAGGCTAATGAAACTTGACTTCTCTGAAAGGGACTGGCTGTGAGCTTGGCATTTGTTTGCTAAATAAACATCTGAAGTTCCTATCTACTGCAAATGCTTTCACTTGGGGCCCAACAGTAACCTTCTTGTTATAACACTCGTATTAAAAGTAATACCAGAATACATAGTATGTTAGCTGGGTCATAGTATTTGACTGTCATAACCACATTAATTTCAGAAACTTGTAGGCATTGAAAACAAGCTTCTACAAATCTGATAGAAAAATATTAGTATAATTCAATGCTTGAATAAAATTTCCTAACAGTTGTTCCAACATCCTACCACTCACCCTAACTAGAAATTATCAATAAGAAATAAATCTTCCATCTCTTAATAAAACATGTGCCTATCTTTCTGTGAAAATGATTGTGGACTTTAAAACAGTAAAAGAATTTTTCAGCTGCATTTTGCTTAGGACATTCTCAATGTCTAAGGTAAAAAAACTCATGAGAAAGAAGAGAGTTAAATGTCTCATGTCGCACGGTCCAGAACATGTAACTGAGGATGGACCAAGAGGCCACTGTAATACATTCCATATGATTATTGGTTTCACTGATGTCAGCAAGGAAAGAAAGTTGAACTTTCGTCTGAACTCCTGTCTCTCAAATATCCTTTCTCACTTTTGAGAAGCTGGAGGTCCAAGGTGGTGTCCTCACTATTACACCTCAGGCGATGTAATAATAGAGAGCCACTTCTTTAGACATAGAGGCACCTGACCAGGCTGCAAAAAGCCCTCAACACTCCTAAGAACATCAGTATCTGCACATAACAAGAGTAAGGTTTCATGGTACAAGGGGATTTTGAAATTTTCTGGTTTTAACCCATAGTTCAAAAGAACTAGAGAATGTGGAAGTACTCTGCACCTGGGCAACTAGACAGATTTTGAACAGTACACACGTATACACAGCCTGGGAAGAATTGCTAAGCATCAAGCAGATTCAAGTTTCTGTTTGGGATTAAAGACAAATGGCAAATACAAATAGCTTGAGCACAATCAAGAACTTTTTTAAAAAAAAGAATCTGAATACTTTCCTGAAGATTAAAAATTTGTATTTATAAATCATATATTTAATTTTTCAGGTGTTTTCTGAGGCTCATGTTGAGTCACATATCAACATGCAATCAAAGTTTAAAAAAACATATTATTTTTAAATAAGATATGAACATATAACAAAGCCCAAGGAGAGTGCCACAATATAAGTGGAACGCCCACAACTTTTTTTTTCCCCATGTACACATAGACCTATGATTAAAGTCTGAGCTCCCATGGTTTTGATGCATACAAGTATGCATTACACACACTGTCTCAGCAGGCACTCATTATGCAGTCACAGCAAAGAAACAGTAAATGCCTCACTGAACAAGAAGGAAGGAGATTTTCCACTAGTTTTGTCGAAAGGCAACAACAACTTAGAGAAAAGAGCAATTCTTGCATACCCCCTTTTCATCCATGATTTGGGATAAAACTGTTTACCGATAATAAATAGCTAAAACAGTTCTTCTGCTAAATGTAAGTTCTGGAAGATATAAGCCTCTAGAACTCCTTACCATTCAAAGAGTAACTACACAAGTATGTAAGATTAACCAGGTAATGTAAAACCTGAGTCAATCATTAATTCAAGTTAAGACAAAAATGACAACCTGGCCTTTTAATATTTTGGGGATAAATAATATATGTCCACTTACTCAGATGCACAGTCACTGAAAGCTTGAGTTACTCCAGGAGACATGGTGCCATTCCTTATAGTATTTTTGTTCTTTGGTGGATGTCAATTAACCTACTAGTTTCAGATACATTAAATGATACAGATTATGTCATCAGCTCCATCATCTTGCTGGGCACCAATGACAGACTGAGAACACATTTTCAGAGTTGGCCTCTCTCATTTTAACCAGAAATTTCAAACTGGACAAAGAAGCCTCTTACCAGCCAACAAGAAGTTCTGGTTTGAAGAAATCAGGCCAATAAAATAACTGAAGTAGTTTTAAAGATGTTATGGTGACTTACTATGGTTAGGACTGTGCATCACACTTTGGTACCTACAGGCAAACCCTCCTGATATAAGTCAATGTCATGTATATTTATATTGTTATATAAAAAAATGGAGGTAAGAAAGAAATGCTACCCAACACACCAAAATCCTCTACACTTATTATTATACACTGATAATTCTGTAAGTTCTTCCACTTCCTTTTCAACACTACTAGAGGCTCACAGGTGGAACTAAGAGAAATACTCCCTCCAGCTACTAAATTTTAGACTGGTATATGATCACATCAGTCCAACCACATCAATGAGGTCTTATATTCAGTGTGCAGCCAGTGTGATACCAGAGGCACCAAAACTTATATAAGAGTACATACTCTAAATATGTGCATTGAGTCAATCATTTCAGTAACTTCACTAGTAGTTTTAGGACAACATTTTTAACAGATTCAGCTGGTTAGAAAATATCCAGCATATCTGTTCCCCCTCTAGCCTTTTCTTCCTTGTAGTGGTTGAAATTTCACCACTTCGTTGCTAACAGGATTTGCAAAGCCATTGTTGAACTTAGGGCCTAAGGCAAAAAAACCCCCAACCATCAGAACTATGGGTTTCTGTCATGCTGCCACATGTACTTATTCAAGGAAGCATGCAGTTCACCTGCATAAAGTTGTCCTGTTTCATGAGACAGTTTGCAAGTACTCACCATGGAAATACAAGACAATGCAGTTTCAAATAAACATACACAGCTATTTTTAAATATCACAAATGATCATCAAAATAAGAAATCTGAACATTTTTAATTAATTATAGAAAAAAACTTCTGAATTATTTGGCTCAATTACAAGAAAAATATTTGAAAGAACATTAGTCCTTTAAAAAGTACTAATAAAGCCCATTCTTAACACTTAGGAGTGAAACTGGAAGAGAAGAGGATGGAGCATCAGCACATTATCCACCAAGTCTAGGTTGCTTTATTAACTGTGAAAGTACTAATTTTGCTGCCATATTTGAAAAAGAGTGTTTTACTATATGTACTTACACAAATATGTAGCCTAAGTACCATCAAGTGCCTTGCACAGGTTCCCACCAAAACACAAGCCCGGTTAATGCTCTGCAGGTTTTGCAAGGTAACATCACCTCCATTAATCTCTCCAAGACAACTTCCTGCTCACTTTCTGACATTCCAAATTTAGTGAGAGCCATTTACAGAGATCAAAGGTGGTTGCATCATGCCAAAAGAGCTGTATTTTCACCTTAAGTCTCTCACCAAAAACTGTGACTGGTACATAAACGATGTACCTCATTAGTCAGTTTATAAGCACTTGTCTATTTAGAATCCAGTGCTACTTCAGGTAATTTATTGAGACAATACTGAATAATTCCTGTTTCTCTTTCCACTGAAGCATCTAAAATTCTAAACTTGAATTTAAATGCTAAGACTTACTGACTCATGATCTTCAAATCACAATGATAGACAAGCTTCAAAATTATTTTATTAATGTACATTTTACAAGATAGCCTGCTTTGATTTATGAGATAGGTAACTTAAAAAGTGCTGTGTTTCCAAAGGATGTAAAACACAATGATCTTCATTCTTTGACACTGTCACAAAGAGCATAAAGAAAACATCAGCAAAATACTATAATTAAACAAATTAGCAAGTAGATCTCAACAGTGACTTGTATAAAACCAACAGTATTTCCTTTTTGCTGCAGTTACAGCTTCTAGCAAGGCCACCAATCATCATCTGAAAGTCCCCCCAACAAGAATCTCAGCGACCAAATTATTAAAACACTGGACCTTATATTCATACAATATGAGGGTAATGAGAGCAGTGTCAGTCACTCTTTCCTTTTTTTACCCTTTTAGCTACAAACAGCATTGGAAGTACCAGTCAGATTGAGACCACATATTGGTTCCACAACTGCCACTAATAAATACTGGCTTCTAAAACCTCTAATATTGATTTGCTGGTATAAGAAGCTCCAGATCTTCAACTAGAGGCCATATGTGCAGGATGTGTTAATACTAAAAATCCCTCAAAATAGTCTGTTGAACCAGCAAGTTTTGATTACTATTACAGCTGGATCTTTATGTGCTAATTAGCTACACAGATTCAACATTTGCAAATTACAGCAGATTCCTACATAGAACAAACAAAAAAAGTCACAGGAAGAACAATTAGTTTTGGTTTCTTGACTTCTTACTGCTGGACTCCTCACAATCTCTTGTTTTCAGATAAGTCTTCCAACAAATTATTTTTAAGAATTTGGTAAATAATTACAAGACTTCATTAAATTTCAGTAAATTGACACACCAATCCATGTTACAAATGCTACACACAGTTCTACTGATAGATGGCTACATGCATGGATGCTTAATGAGTTTTATACAGCTGGACAACAGGCCAGGAAGATGTAACTTCTTTTCCTATGTATTCATACGTCCCTTGAGATAAAAGGCCATCATTAATGGGATAAAGCCACTTGTTTTCTAATGCCCTCCTTTTCCATCTGTATATTGGGATAAGTCATCTCAGACAAATAGTGTTGAAAATACATTCATTAATGCTTATATAATAGTTTCATAATTATATGTTGAAGGATATCTAAGGACTGTGAAAGACATGGTTATAACTTTAGAGTTAGACCTAATTTCTGTTATCTCCTTTCTTGTGATTAGTCACCAGGTTCTAGCTCCAAAACTATTCTGCTGAGCACTGCTATCTACCTTTTTTGCTGTTTTCAAATAATCCACTTCAGCTCAGGTCTAGACTGCCACCATCAGCATTGCTGCATCTCCCATTAGGCAGCTACAGCAATGATTTATTATTCAATGACAGCAGTGTGGCAGAAATGCTGGTGTTATGTTTCTTAATATCTATTAAGAGTTCAATAAAACAATCTGCTGAAGATCTTTTTGTTTCTCTGATGTACAAAGACATTTTCTACAGATAATACAGCACATCACACAGCAGTGAGCACAAATCTCAGTAGGAAACTTACATGCCTTATATAAAATCTGTCAACATTTTTCATGTATCTACAAATAAACTATTCATTGCACTTTCCTCCCACAAATTCTCCAAATTAAATATCCTTAATACAGAAAAATACATTCTTCAGAGCTGGAACGGAAAAAATGCAAGTATTAATAAAGTTAGAAAAACAAGTTTGACTCAAATTGCCCTACATCATCTTTCACTCTGCATAAACAGTGTGCTAAACTAAGGACATGATTCCAATGGAAGTACATAAACATTTGTGTATCAGTTTGCATTCTATATGCCGATCACATACCTTTACAGGGGCCTGGGAGGCCTCTACTCTCAGGACATATATATTCACAGTTTGCAGCAGCACAAAACACATTAATCAGTTACTACAAACATCATACTCTGATGTAGAAACCACAGAACTATTCATGAGGAAACACACATTTCTATCATCCAGGCAGTAACTATAAAACATGAAACTATCATTCAGCAGTAGGGAAACTCACTATCACAGAACATAGAACTTCACAGGAGTAGGAACTACAGTTTTGATCTCAAAGCTGACTGTCACCTTTACTACATTCGGAACAAAATGCAAGAAATACAAGAAAGCCAGTGCAAATTTAAAAAACAAACAAACAAAAAACCAACCAACCAAACAAAAAAAAAAACCACAAAAACAACCACCAAACACTTAAGCCCCAAATTCTACCCTTTTTAGGTCCAGCTATAATTTTCATGCATTCCATCAGCCATATGAAAAGAATCCACAACAATCTCAGGAATGAGAATTTTTCTTTGAATATTCATTAGACGTTTCTCATCATAGCAAGCATCTGTGCTTTCTCATTAAGGAGCATGTTTTTACTTACAGACATATCTTCAAAATGAAAGGGAGTTTTCAGATGTAAGGGACTTACAATATAATGCTGTTACTGTGTTTTGTGACTGTCAGAGTCACAGTTTTCTGTACCTCAACTTTCCCATCTGTAAAAAGAAATCAATAAAAGATATTCTGCCCAGAGAGCAGAAACGTTATTCTGTGAATAACCTGTAATTTAACATTTTCAAATTCAGAATTCTAAACCCAGCTCTTAGACAAGGACTGCAATCTAAATAAAAGAGCACTATAATATTCTAATTTTTCACCAATGACCAGCCAACTCACAAATATGAGTTACTATGCAAGTTTTGTTCAGAAAATAAGAGTAAAAATCCCCCATCAGGAATGGGAGCATCATTAAAGACTACCAGCAGTTCATTTAGGTATCAGGCACAATACAAGTGCACTTACAGCAGTTGTTTCCATTTTAAAATAAATCCTCAAGACTTGTAGTGAATTAACCATAATATTTCTTTAATCTTCAGCTATTTCAATATGAGAATTTTTTTAACATTTTAGTAATATATTTCACCTTGATTATTTATTCTGACTTCCCTATCCCTTAGCTCATGCATCTTCAAAGAGGAGTATGCACCAGTCTGTATTTATATTTTACACATTAAAGTGTACTGTGATAGCCAAAATTTGGTGGGAACTCAGAAATTCTCCCTTTCCCACAGGCAGGATGCTGGTGATCCCCAGAATCTTGCTTATGTGCAAGGCAGGAGCTTCCAGTTCCAAGTAAGATCAGACCAGAGGGAGCTGGCAGCAGCTGCTCCTCACAGATGTCTCTTCAGGAGGAGCCACAGCCCCCAGGTCTGAGCTCCTGGCCCTCAGCCTGCTCTGCGCCCCTCGCACAGCACCTGCTTACACAGCACCTTTCATACCTGTGTGGGAGGTTGTTCATCTCTGCTGTACTGCTTTGCACTGTAAATTACATTTTAAGCTTAATTTCTTTGTGACCAAGCAATTACCACTCAAAGTCTAAAGACAAGCAGAGAACTTTTAGTTCAGGATTTAGCAACCTTCAAACCAGCAGAGTGACCTCTCATGCAACCTTTTCTCCTTTTTCAATTTAGTTCTAACTTAGTGATGAACCACCCAGAAGAAAACACTGCATTCTCTCATTCTCTTCTTGCTCCTAACAGGACCCAGTAAACACAATGCTTCCCCGCCCCCCCCTCTATTTTTTTCGCTTGAGGTACCTACAGCTACCTTCTGGAACTCTGACACCAGAAATTTTCAGCTAAGAGATACTGGATAAAGCATGAGTTGCCATCAGCTAAGTCATTTTTCTTTATTTGATCATCACTTTTAGCAGTAATAGCCAATTTGTCACTAAACAAACAACCCTTGCACTGAGTTCTGCAGTGACAGAAGAGAAGTTCCGAACCCAGAAACGGGGACTACCTTAAACTGCAGGGGTTTTCTTTCTCATTGAAATCCTTCTTTAAATCATTATTTTCCACTTTGCTTGACTACAATCACATGGGAATAGCTCAGTGCAGTAGCTGGTGTTTAGCTTAATACATTGATTTGAGATATTTCCATCTCTCTCATATGTACACATATAATAAATGAAAATACCTGAGAATGATGATTGGGTGGGAAAAATATTTTAAAAGGGCTCAGAAATGTATTTTTTTCCTTAATTCCTTTATTTCCAAGGGAACAAGCATATGAGGATCCTTAGAAAAATCACCTATTACTGTTACACATTTTAGTGGACCCGTGATGTGAAATGCAACTAAACATTTCACACTAAGGCTGACTCAGATGGCTCAGACATACTGAGCACAGTATTTTACAGTTTTACAGACTGTGATACACACACATGCAGCTTATACACGAGATGTGTTTTTAGACCCTTCTGTTGGCAACTTTCTTTTAATGGCCATCAGGTTTCTCATTCCTTCCATTTTCAGTAGGAACATTTTAACTACTCAAGGTCAGTCACGTTGTGCCAAATAGTCACCAGATGAGAATGAAAGCAAAACCACAACACTGCACAGAGAATATAACAAGGAAGTTGCAACCACAAGGAATTAATAAGTATTTAAATTGCTGAACATGATGGCTTCTAACTTAGCTAAGACAGAAATTCACAAGCTAGATAAGCAATCAAGATTTCTTAAGTTGTTTTTGTTTTGGGGTTTTTCTGGGTTTTGTTTTTTCCTTTAGAAAGCTTGAGATTTTTTTTTATTAATAAAAATGTTAAGACTCACTCAGATGAAGCAGTTAAGAATTGCCCTAGTCTAAAGAAAATTAAATGATATGTATATGATCCTAGAACAGTGAAATGAAAAAAAAATTTCCAGTGGTTCTGAAAAAAACTGCAAAAGTAAGGGCTCATTATTAACAAGCTGAATATTACTAATTAACGATTTACCTTGCAAAGAACAATATTTTAAAAAAACCCAGATAAATTCATAAGTAGTAAAAATAAAAAATATACTAATGAATTAATGGTCTGTTGGTCTCCCAGACTGGCTAAAAATTGTCACGCTGCAGAACTATTTTGGAGTGTGGAAGCACCCACTCTGGGGAAACACACCAGTACTCAGCAGCTCTTTGTTTATTCTCTTGTTTCTGAAGCTGCAGAGGAAATTACTACCTGTCTGTGTTAACTGGCAATTTTAATAAAAAAACCAAATTAGCTAAAATAACTGTTACCTTACTCAAATGGAAGTAGGCATTTAACAAAACAAATAGAATAAACTACAGCAATAAGTTCCTTAGGATGCCCAGTTTCTTTATGCAGAACATACTGCACAGATGATAATATTTCTGAACTTACACCTATAAAATATGAAACATAATAGATTTAGGTTTAAGAAAATCCCCCTAAGACTCACAAGAAACATAAACTTAAAGAAATTACAGAATAACATAAAAAAGTGGAGGAGAAAAAAGTTATTAAGTAAAGGTAGCAGAGATACTAAAATTAATAGCTACTGCAGAACTTAAGTTTGTATCTTATAGAAATACTGTAAAATAACATCACAGGGCACTATGGTTCTGGACATGTTCAAGTTAGTATTGAAATTTGAATTCTCTGTTAGAAAAGAACACTGACCATCCTGTTACAGATTTATCATTTTGACCACACAGTTCTGACTCCCTCTTTCTTTATAAATAACCTGTAGGATTGGGACAGCAGACATCATGTCGCTTTTCAACTTAACCTCTACTCTCAATAAAATACTTACCACAAAAGATTCACTCCTCTTTGTCCAGAACATCTGCTGCTAGTTTGTTGTCAGGTATCTCACAGACACATGGCTTCTTCTCCCTTTGACATAACTAGCTTTTCTCTTTTTCCCTCATGATTAAGTATCTATTACCCTCTACTCCAAAGAGCTGGTACACTTCCTTGACTTTAAATATGAAGACAATTATGGAACAACTACACAGCATAGCCCACCCATAACCTCCATCACCCACCTTCTCAGACCATCGAGTTAAATTGGTGCTTGAGAGGCAGAACTTACAGTTACCCCACAGGTGTTTGCACTTAGGGGCTAATGAAACATCACAGGTGCTGCAGAAGGGTTGTAGTAATGGAAGTAAGGCAGGACCAGGATGGGACCAGGAAACCAAATTACATTGAAATTAAGCTCGTAGTAACATGAAGCTCTCTATACAGACAACAGCAGTTCTTTGACACCCACATAAAACACGACTGTGCCAGTCTATTGCACTGCACAGTGTGTCAGTGTCCTCCCTCCCTCCCTTTAATGCAAAGAAATTCAGTTATCTACAATAGATACTTCCAAGTTGACTTTTGAAGTTAATTACAGTTTGTACTATTAAATTAATCTGTTGCCCCTGTTGTAATCATCACTATTTCTGACCTGATGTGGAAGTAACACTGTCCCTGAGAAGCAGAACAAGTGGATCGAGGCAGGAGCAGCACCTGGAAGGTGCTCGGGGCTGGCACAGACATGTGCTGGTGCCAGCCTGGGCTCAGGACAGGCCACAAGGTGTTCTACAGAGTTTCTTTCCAATGAAGGGGATATAAGCCCTCAATTCAGACCTACTTTGGTAATTAAGATACATTCAGATTTTGAATAAAATTGGCCTAAACTTTATTTTTATCTCTCCTTGATGATGGATTTGAACTGAGGTTCATTTGACATCTTTATTAATGATTAAAACACAATATGGAGTACTGCAGTATACATTTAGAATAACACTATGGAAATAACTGAGAGCAGACTGCTTTCTCTTTGGAAGTGTGTCTAAGGAAACGTAACCCTTCATCTAAGTAGGAACACATGAAAATTAGCTAAGGGGGGGCAATAAGGAAGTGGAAAATCAAGACACCTGATGATGAAGAGAGTATTTAAATCCAGTATATGCAAAAAGTTCCTGGAAACAAAAACAAACAACAACAACAAACCAGAGAAATTATGAGATGGTGTATTTCAAAATACAACCTAATATTTCAATACGTACATATATAAGAAAAAATATATAAGACAATCACAAACAGATAAAATGGTATTAATACAGTGAAACCTACAAAAGTCACTAAAGTAATATTCGCAATATTAATACCATTAGGAAAAACAAGTCAGAAGTTAACTATTTTTAAATCTTATGTAGAATGTCAAAACCTATTTTAATCATCACACACCAAACCAACTGGTCCTAGATTTGGCTTTTATACCCTTCTCTAATCATCACAATCATAAACATGCACACCAACTCTATACAGACATCTATATGCACATCTGTTTTCTAAGGTTCCATTTTATCTTAAATACTTTAAGACAGTAAGAATAGAAAAACAACCTGTATCAGCTACAAGCAACATCTTTCCTAAATTCTTTAGTAATATCCTTACCAGTAACATAACAACCTATTAATTGGTACCTTTTCTAACACAGGCTACACAGACACTAACATTCCAAAACCAACCAACCACAAATGACCAAAAAAAAGCCCCAAAACACAACTCAAAAAATCCTTCCCGCCACAAAGCCCCAACCGAAAAAGGCAAGAAGAAACAGAACAGAACTGACCACTGATATGGAGGCACTTCTTGCAGGGAAGATAGCTCAGAGAGGAAGATAATTCAGAGGAAAACTGCATTTTCCATTTCTATTAGTGTTTTATCAATAGTCAAAAAGTAATGTTTTAATTATAAAAGAACATAAGGACTGGTTAGAAAATGCATTTTCCTCTGCAAATTCTTTTTCTTGTAGTTCTTCTCATGAATATCTTTTGTGGTTAATTCAAAATGGTGAGGCAATTCATTTTTTCTTCTTTCTCTAAGTGTCTCCTGATTAGATGGAATAAAAAGGTACTTAGCCAAACACAGTAGAAGTTGTTGAATAATTCCTAAGCCTTGTACCTGTCAAATAAAGCCGATTTTCCTAAGGAAACAAAGTCATTCATATTTTACTTTAGTAGTGAAAACCTTCCATCTATTAGCTCTAAGTGATTTTTTTTTAAATTTGCAGTAACACCTTGCATCTGAAAACAGATTAAAGACTGAAATAATTACAAAGTTGGACAGACTGCATCAATTAGATGAAGGATACCCACTCTCTTTATAGCAGGAGTGCAAATTAATTTAAGAGAAGTTTTCAGCATTTCAGAGGGCATGAACCCTGTTTGTGGACTTCTGGCCATAAAAAGGTGTTGATCAGTCTTATCTTTAAAAATGTTTTATGCAGCCACATACTGCAGAGTTGCCTGTGGATTGGACATAATAATCAGCAGGGGAAGGAGAACTCATTACTACAAGCTCTCCTTCCCCTGCAGATTACCTCAGCATGGAGCCACATATCTCAATCAAAAAAGATTGCTACAGAGAGCTACACAAGATGTTTCTAAATCAGCTAGCTTGGTGTTCAGCCTGTAGCTACAACCTTCTTTTAACCTTCAGAAAAGCAGAAAGACCAGGATGGTCTCTGAATATTAGCAAATTATAAGTTTGGAAATAAATCACTAAGCAGATAAATCTCACCAGCAGACCTGGCCTGTCCCATGCTCACACAACTGACGCCCAGTTCAAACACACGGAAAAAACAGCAGCAAGATCTAATGTCAAAGGGACAGGGCAGGACATTGAGTGTATTGGGAGTAACAGGGGTTTAGGAATGTCTAGCACATTGTGTAGTACCAAGAACATTTAATGGGGAAAAAAAAAGTGCACAGATTCTTTCCTTATACACATATTTACCTCCTTTAAATAACACAAAAACAGAAGCATAGCTGCAGGAAGCAAAAACATTTGCCTATCAGAAAATTTTGGACCCCACTTACATATGAGCTCCAAATCATAACATCAGTGTTTAGAAAACCCTTTAATCAGAATATTTAGAGAGAAACAACATTTGATCTTTGTTCCTGAGAAGTAAGAAAATCAGGCACTTGTGGCACCTTTTGAGGGCTAAGGGTGCCATAAAGGCAGAGACTGGAATGCAACACAAATATCACCAAAATAATGTTCTAAATACACAGATTCACCCAGGTATTACATATGTCCTATTTACTATTGAGATAAATTATCATAAATAAATTATTCAAAAAGCCCAATAATTGGCAATGAAAGAGAAGACAAAACCTCATCTATAATGGAAACTTAGGAGCTCAACTCCCCTGTTAATAAGATCCCTGTTGTTACTTTGCATCTCATCTCGTCAGTCTTGGTGCATGGGAACTGCTGACTCGTCCACTGCACACCTGCAAAGCTGGACAGACAACATGAGCAGCTTCAGGTGCACCCTCAGTGGAAAAACTAAACATGTGTCCCTTTGCCAAAAATTCATATCTATATACTCAGAAAAGGTTAATGTCTCGAAAAGAAAATCTGAAAAGCGAGTTTTTGAAATGTCCACCTAGGCTGCAACTGTGTGACTAGAAGCTGTTTTAAATTACAATTTGTCTGACTCCAGAAAATGGATATGTCTTAAATCTCTCTCACAATTTGTCCAGTTTACTTGTTTCCATATCACACAAAGCACTATCTCACAAAATGTGTTTAGGTATTTTCTGAATCGATTTATTCTGTTTGTATTCAAGCTTTTGACGTCAGAAGACACTTAACTACTTGATGAGAAGAAAGCAAACAGAAAAAAACACCTAGTACAGTCAAAGCACACTGGATTTATTTTTAATTTCTGGCAATGTGCACTCTTTGTCCAGTAAGTCTATTTGTTCTATACAAAAGAAATGCTTTTTAATTTTATGGAGCTAATTCTAAACCAAGAAAGCAAGGCTTTCTTAGATCACGGCAACACACTTGATTTTCAAATGACACTATCTTCATTCATGTTGGTAAAAAAAGGACAAAGTTTTCCAGTGATTTTTTTTTTCTATACAGAAACTGTGATCTAGAAAAGAAGTTAGATTCATTAAAATAGAAAAATCTCCAAGTATGTTAGCTACTACATACCACTACACAGTTACTACAACACACCATTATCAGAGGCAATATGTTTGACTGCAAACAAATACTAGAGGCTAATTCCTACATGCTACCTTATGCTTTCATGATGGATACTTTAAAAAGAACAATGTATATCTTCTTATAGAAGATCTGTGATATACACACGATCTCTTATGAGGACATATTGAAACCTGCATAAGAGAAAATTAAGTCTGTATGCATTTTAGTCCTGAATCATGCTCAGAAATACAACTGCATTTTTACCACCAAGCTATCCACACTGAGAAACCTCATTAAAATATTTCTTAGACACCAGAAAACTCTGCTCTAAGTCACAGGCAAAGTATTACTATGATTATTTACAATGCCAAAACTTCTGACACGGATACTGATGTCAGTGTTTCTTGAAAAACGAGAGGGGTGAGGAAGGGAAAGTGTGTGCAAAAACGAAAGAGGAATCAGAGATTCACATTTTCACATTGCTCAGGAAACAGTGTTGCAGCAAATCTGGGAATAAGAGAATCAGCTAAGGAAACTGGAGATATGTTTACTACACCAAATAAAGGCAGTCATAATTTCTCAAAATATATACAAAGAAATACAGAACAGTGTAGTAAAATGTAAGTATTTTAGTTCATCCAAAAATTAGAAGTTCTTTATTTGGGTATAAGAACAATATGAAGGTGGAATTCAGCATGTACTGAAGCTTCATAAATTATAATATTAGAATGAGAAACTGAGTAAAATTAAGGCAAAGGGGGCAAAACGTAACATACTGGTAGAAATCCTTAAGAGTGAACTGCTGCCAAAAGAATAGTCACATGACATTTCACACTGTTGTTCTAAAATGTAGTAAAATGCAATGTATGTCCACCTATCAACACAGTCCAGCTCCTCATGAATGCTTACTATTCAATAGTGACCAGTCACTACAAATAATTGTACTGAATTATATCTCATGGGTTATTAACTGCTGAAATTTCAGTTTGGGCCTCCATATCCTGGAACATACTGCAGTGCATCTGTCCCCACTTCTGAACTGAACTGCAGCTGAGTCCCTTGACCTGATTTTGACCCAAGATATCCCAGCCCCTATTGCTGTGCACTGACTCCTGTAAAATCAGCTGCTAAGCAAATGTGACAAGGAACACAGCAATGCTTACCTATCTAGATGAGATCAGATGTGAGTCCTCAAAAGTGATCTTCCAGGCATTGTTTTAGCTCCTCAGAAAGCAGTAACAAGTTCTGTAATGGGAATTATGCAGTCTTTATTCTATCAAATTAAACTTAGGGACACCCTAAGACAAGCTAATATAGAAATACTGAGATAAAGTATATTTTACAGAAGTATATGCACAAGTTGCAGAATTTCCTGTTGTTGAGATTATAATCATGTGAGGCACTGCACCAAGAGTAGATAATTTAGGATTGGTGCTAGCATGTGAAAGCCACAGTGACCAAGAAACAATTACATGCACCTAAGGTGTCAAGCATAAGCTGATCATCAGCTAAGATCAGAATGAGTTTTCTTTGTCATATTCACTGCTGTACACTTCAAATCATTATCCTGAGAAAACCTACGATTAAGTTTACCACTCATCACATGAAACACGGGACACATATAGAAATATTACTAATTTCAGGGCCTTTTTTAGGTGCTGCTAGAAATTGTTTTTAAGTCTTCTGGTGAGTGTCACAATATGTGGGACAAGGTTGCTACAAACCAAGTAATCTAGTTTTGTGACAGAAGATTTTCAACATAATATTTATTTACCTTCAGTAGAAGCAAATAAGTCTTCTGCTATTTACATTTTATTTAGAACTGTTAGACTTGAGATTTTAAGTACCTTGGAGATTTTTCCTTAAATCAAGAAAAAAAAAAAATCCATTTTATTAATGTGATGAAACACGATAAAAATCCTGCTATAAGTTATGTGAGCATAAAACAAAGCTACTTACACAACATGAAAACATTTTGGTCTATATTTTTCCCAAAATAAATAATCCTCACATAAATCATAATTATGCACTGGAAAAATACCAAAAGCAAATAACAAAACTCCCATGAAAGCTCATTACCTACTTGGAACTCTAAACAGATTCAACAGGTTCTTCAATGAACCATGCCCAGTAAGATGGAAATAGCTAAAAGCCAAACAAAACAAAACAAAACAACAAACAAAACAAACAAAAAACCAACCAACCAACCAAACAAACAAAAACATTTAAAATAATAACCCTGTAAAAACTGCAGTGACTTTAAATTCACATCATCTATTAATTTCTCTTCCTATTACGGCATTATATAAAGGACCGGAATTACTGCACTTGGAACATTTTGAACAAGATATTGAAAATATTCAGGGCAAAAAAAAAGGGAATTATGAAGCAGAAAACAGTAGTAAGAAAAACTAGTCTTAATAGTTAAAGTCTATTAGTCATAAAATATTTCACAATACACAACATTCAAGGTATATTTATAGTGTACACCAAAACTGGCTATCATAAAAGCTGTGTGAAGGGCTTATCATCAGAAAAGGATCATCGAACCCTGCAGTTACAGAACACTAAGGTTAGAAGTAATGTTTTACTGATAAATATCTGCTATTCACAAAGTCATAGACATGAACAAAACAATATAATTAATTTTACCTTTTGCTGTGTGAAGTTCCTCTGCCCTTCTTAAGAAAAGGAACAGCCCATCTCCCTCTCAGTGGAATTCCAGCAGATCACTTTTCTCTTTCCACCTCTTGAGTTCTTGCAATTGTTAAAGTAATTTTGAGATTTCTCATGGTTGAGAAATGTGGTTCAACAGAGCAAAGACAAAACAAAGGTCATCATCACCTTTCCGCTTTGTAAATATTGCTATTTTTTCTTTTCCTCCTTTGTTCTCTTGCCTATGTCTCCTAACCTCTACTGCAAACACTTCTTTGGGTTAGTTGTCTCCTCCTGCTTTCTTACTTGCAGATGCTGCATGCACTGAAAAGCTCCCCAAATGCTTCTCATATTTATAGCTCTCAGCTGATAGATATGGCTCTGCAAGAAAGATGACTTCTATTGTGATTTCTATTTGAGTACAGATATATCTGGATTTTTTGGTCTTCTACACCTGCAGAAATTCAGGCAAGGCTCAACTCTTCCACTTGCTCCATCAGTAGCCTTTTTCAGTATTCATGTCTGCCTTAAGGACACCACTTTTATTGGTCATCATCGGAAATTAACCCTGTAAAAACGTACGTGTTCACCAACCTAAACTATATATTGTCTGCCCATTATAACTGAACACATACAGTGTAGCACATCTATCTTCTTTTCCAAATTATCCTGAGTTTTAGTGTGTTCTCTAGGCCTTCACACATTGCTCCTGCCGTCAGGGGCCACAACAGGACCAGCGCAGACCAAATCTGTTGTCAAACAATAACTGCGTTGCTCAAAATGTTTGCATTACAAGCGTTGGGGCAAAGCACAACTGAACAGCAACACGGTACACACGAGATGCTCCTCAAGCAACAGGGCTGGATGAGAGCACGTAGGAAAACCCTCTCCCAAACCAGCCCAGACTGAAGAAGGCTTGGACGGGAAAGACGCTGAACTGTCATGTGCCGAGTGGCTTTAAGTGACGCGCAGGGCGAGTGCGGGGGCAGAGCCGGGCACGGACACGGAGTCCCAGCTCCTTGCGGCCATCCAGGCACGGCCGGGAACGCCCCGGCAGCGCCGCGAACCCGCGCCGGGAACGCGCGCCCACCCACCGCGGGCCCGCGGAGCGGAGCGGAGGGAGCAGAGCCGGCACAGGTAGGCGGCGATCACGGGGCCTCCACGGCCGTGCCCGATGCGGAGCCGCCCTCGGGAAGGCCGCGCTGCTCCCGCCGCGCAGCGCCGCGGCCCGGAGCTCGTCACGATCATCGGCGGCTCGCAGAGACTCATGTCCGGCTGTCTGTGTTGTTTACAGGAAATAAGGGCGCTCTGATGCACGGGGAGCGAGATGAAGTTCGGGTGCCTTTCCTTCCGACAGCCCTACGCGGGATTGCTGCTGAACCAGGTCAAAACAGTGGAGACTCGCTGGCGTCCTTTGCTAGCGGGCTACAAGAACTGCACCATTGCTATTCATATAGCTATCAAGGACTGGGAAGATGAAACGTGGAGAGAAATTCTCCTGAATAGGTTCGGTATGACACCAAAACAGGTGCAAGATTTGTTGGATGAAGGGGAGAAATTTGGCAGAGGAGTTATTGCAGGTAAGCAACCTTAGATTGTATTTTCCAAGCAAGCTTTCAGTCTGTAAACATTCCCTCAAACACAGGTCCTCGTCACGTGGCTGGTTGCTCTCATAATGACATTTCTCTGCACTCTGAAGCAGTGGAGCCTGAGTTGTGATGGGGGGGCTCTTTCAGTTCCTGCAGACTAAGGGCAGCGAGGGAAGTTCTCAGCAAAGCTTGTACTATTTCATCGTGTTGGAAATGTATCTTTGACCTTCAGGTTAGAGAATCTTAGTCAGGCCTCAGTCTTCTAAAAACACCCTACTAAAATCTTCAGGTTACTGTTCTGAAGGCTATACAAGAAATAAAATGGATTTGTGTTCACTCGTAGGATAATGTAGGTTGCATGCTATTTTGTTTCAGGATAATAAATGTTAGTTCCATACTTTTTGCATTTTGAACTTAGGAACTCTTGCAGTACTCATGGTCAAGTGAAGTCATTGATGTTGCAACACTTTGCATGTCACTTCAGAGTATTACATAAATAATTACCTAAATAAATCCTGTTTCATTTTTACAAATGCTCTGTCACTCTTGGTATTTGGACAGTGAAGAAGTTTGTTTCTGTAACACAGTCAGGATGGAGTGATGTTTCATTGTGTAAACTGTGCTGACAGTGAATGTTGCTGCATTGTACATGTACAAAGTTTTTATCCAGCGTTTTGCAGTTTCCATGTAGGTATATTTGTTAAACCATTGTCATTTAAGTATATTTAGCTACTCCTGCACAACAAATTACTTCTATCACATACATTGAAAAATTATTGTAGTCCTACAGTGCTGAAGACTGCAGGTTCAGAGCCTTGACATAAATTGCACACTCTGTTGTGTAGTAGGTATCAAAGCTTCTTTGATCTTTATTTAACATTTTCAATCATTAAACAATATAGAAATTCCTTTTTGTGACATTAAAAGGTTTCCAGAGAGCAGGAATTTCTGTATAGTTTAATGATTTTAAAATGTTAAGTGCCCTGAGAGGAGCAGAGAGTTTTGTGTTTTAATCTGTTTCAAGGCCAAATGTAGCTCAGTTTTGGTAGCAGCTCTATCTCCTTAGGTGCAGGCTGCTTTTCACAGAATTTTGTATCACTGAGTTGTGATTGTAACTGGGTGCTTCTCCTGTTCTTCACCCAACTAAGGTCAGTCACAGGGGCCAGCTTTGACAGCAAGCAGCATAGGTTGATAACAATCCAGCTGTTCTGTATATCCTCAGGGATGATTACTTCTGGAAAACTTTTCTCTAGGAGATAAAACATGCAACTAATTTTGTATTTTAATTTTACAATATAGGATTAATTGATGTTGGAGAGACATCACTGTATCCAGAAAACCTGCCTCCTGAAGAGATTCTGGAGCTGGAAAATAAAGCTGTCCTCAGTAATCTAGAAGAGAAATACTTGACTGTTGTTTCAAATCCAAGGTGGCTCCTGGAACCAATTCCTGCCAGAGGGAGAACAGGTGTGTGGCAGGTGGACATCCCTGAAGAACTGATCCCTTCCCAAGTTTAGGTGTTGCCCCTTACTACTGTTTTTCCTGCCTCAAAACAGACTTGTAATTTACAAGTCAGTGTCTTGGATACCTCAGCATCTTGTTTAGCATTCCCTTCCAAAACTATTTAAAATGGCAAATACATTTAAGAACTGCTCTTTTGAGGCAAAACAAGAAAGATGTGATTTTTTATGACTATTCCTGGAAATTAGGTTTTTCTAGATTTTTCCTACAGAAACAATTAAGTAAATGCCATTTTTTAAATACACTGGGTTTGTATTGTGTGCTAATTTAAAATGTAAATAAAACAGACCATATAATGCCTGCTTCTCTGATTGTAGGAAAATAGTGCTTAAAAGCCAGCTGCCATCATTAATAGGGCATCTGTCTCACAGCCCACTCCTAATCCTACTTTAAGGACAGATTGTTTTCACTCACAGGTAGGTAAACAAGATGCGCATGTGAAGGATACAGCTCTGTGACCTGATAGATGTTGCAGAAAGGCCATTATGAGAAAGAAGGTGTTCGTTAAAAATCAAATGAAGCCAAGTATTAAATTTCTTTCCCTCATCTAAGATGAAAAATACCAGTAGCCTTTGAAGATCTAACACTGAATTCAAGGCAAGTATGAAGAATTACAAATAGAAGCCACTAATTTTGGCATGTTCATGAGTTTTTCAAAATTCACACCCTGCATTACAGTGAAAATCCTTTTGAATTTCTGGAGCAAAGCCAGACCAAAGCATGACAGTAAAAACAGGATCAGGACAACTGGCAGAGGCTTTGTATTCAATTTACTGAGCACTTAAACTCCATTCTCTTGGAGTACCCAACTTCTGCAAGAGCTGCGGAAGGTACCTGGCACACCCGGTGTTGGGGTCCACTGCCTGCAGGACCATGAGTGCAGGTCAGGCAATGGCAGCAGCATTTCTCGTGCAAGCTCCATGTCCTGCTTTTTTTTCCCTGGTGTGCAGGCAAATCGTCATCCACTCAAGATCCTGCTGGTGTTTCATTTTACTTCAGTAGTTGATGTGGAAAATGTCTCCTAAAATTTTTATTGTAGTAGAAGTGAAACTAAATAATGTAAAGAGAGCTAGTTGCCACTGCCTTGAAGCCACAGAAGTACAAGAACTAGGAATTTTAACTGCAGAAGAGGAATGGGAATGTTAAAAAGGACTCTCAGGGTGTTCTAAAGCTGAACTTTAGGCTGAATAAAATGGTATGCAGTCCTGCTACACAGTACCCAGCCTTGTGGTTTTGTTGCTTGGTAGCAGGTAAGTGTAGGTCTTTCAAAAACGTACAAACTGGTCTAGAAATCAAACCACCATTAATTGTCAGACACTTCAACATGGAATGAACATGTAGGCAACTCCATAATGCTGACACATACCTTCTCAGCCTGCAGCCAGTGCTACAAGAAAACTGCACATCTGGTACAGCAAGACACAGCAAATAAAAAAAATAATCCCAATATCTTAACATTTTATGTACTTAAAGTACTTGGAAATAACCAATGTATATTCTATCAGCATTTCTACTACTCGAAAATGGTACCTCAGGAGCAGAGACAGAAATGACAATCAGGATGTTTACTGCCATCCTCATCTCCCATGTAGTAAAGGCTTATTGCAGTGGAACAGCAATCTGTCCCATTAGGATATTTTGAGTTAGTTTGCACACAGAGAACCCAGTGGACCTCCCTGGCCATTTTTTCTGCTGGCAAGTCATTGCACCATCACTCCTCTTTGAACAATTCATGAATCCCCACACACCTTCCCTTGTCATCCCACCAAATAGACTCAAACCAATTGCTCTCAACATCCCAGAGCTGCTTCAGAAAGCTGAGGTATGTTGAGACATTGCTTTGGCTATAGGTCTCCTCAGGTGAACTCAGATGCTCTCCTCTTGACCAGCTCAGTTAAGTTTGAAGAGACCTTCTACTGGAGATCCAAAGGCAGGTGTCGGCAGCTGCTCTTTCTCACACACTGAGGAGAAGTTGAGCTTCACTCAACTCCACTGGCCAAAACAGCATCACATGAAGTTTCCAATGAGGAAAGCTCCGTTTTAAATTCTTTTTGCTTGGTTTAATTTTTCAGTTGAAGCCATTTACCTTAGCAGCCAGATGATCCTGCAGACAGCCAGGTGAAGGGAAGTGACCAACTCACAGAGAATGCCAAGGGAAGATTCTCAGTCATCACTACTGACACCTATGCTGTGCTGCCATGACATCAGAGCAGCATCCAGTGTCCCAGTGACATTGTCTAAGTTTAGAGAACTTAGAAAAATTTATAACTAAAACAGAGAGACAAGTCTCCTTTAATTTCAAAACAAAATTTAATTAAGGTATGATAAATGGAAGGATAACAGTTCCCAGCTATGATATATATATGTATATTCAACAGACAACAGAACAACCAAGACTGAATGAATAAAAACCTCCTGAATCAAAACCCCTCCCACACACAAACATACAGAGTCTGTCCCTGCCG
>VXAU01004999.1:133798-179190 GCA_013399695.1 Formicarius rufipectus | reverse complement strand
TTCCAAAAGAGATAAAAAGATCATAGGTTCTTATGTTGTAATTTTGTCCTTTTTTTTCCCCAGGTAACTAAGCCCCAAAATTTCCATACATATAAACAGGTCCATAACTGTATTTATATAATTAAGCTTATGAGAGAAGAGAAACACCCCTGAAACTGTATGCCAAACAGTTTAAGACAGTCTTTTTTGTGTGAAATTTCTATAAAACTCTGGTAAAAAATATCCCTCACATCCTCTGCAAAAGATGATATTTCCAAACTGTGACTGTTTCCTGGTTTCTCCACATGTCAAGCAGTGATATAATACTAATGATTCCTACCAAATTACAAATTCCTAAAGATGTCTGCTAAATCTTATATCTATTACACCACAGCTCTGCATTACTGTTTGCATCATATTAAAACACTTTAAACAGCTGTAAATCCATGGAACTTTCAACCATTTAACCCAAAACTTATGTAGTTCTCATCTTTGAATATATGAATTTGATAGGACTTAAGATGGAGAGGGCCTCAAAAAATCAGAGCTGGAAACTGAAGGCTTCTGCACACAACGAGCCATAAGATCACCTGTACAAGATGCATGTCACTTTTCTGAATTGTTTAACACAATTTTATTAAGCTCTTGTAGGCCTATTATGAAAGTTAAAAGCAGTCAGGTAATTCTGTAATGGAATTCCCTATATAATCTATGCTGCAACATCCCAGACTAGGTCGTTTTTTCAAAAGACAGCTACAAAGAAATTATAAAGCACATGACTGGCAAAAAGTACAGGAAAAAAACAGACTTGTTTTAATTGAAAGCAAGCGGGAATCACTTAGAAGGAAAAAATTCAGTTCTGCTTTAAGAGACCATCTACAGCAGGATCTCACTATGTGACACATTTAAGCATACACCCTTTAAACATGCACCTGAAAGTCCATAAAATTAGGTGACTGAAGAAGTTATGAAATCAATAGTTACCTAATAATCAAGAAGGCCAGTTGTAACAGTAAAACATTTTTTTCTAAAAAGCTCTTTTCCCCACCATTTGTAAGCTAACAATGAAGAAACCCTCCTCCAGATGCACCAAAGAAAACTTTACTTAATTATGCCTACACACAGGGATAAATCTCTATCAAAAGATAATTTTTAATGTAATAGGAACATTTATTATACACATAAATTAAGCCTTTCAAGACATAGCAATGCGTTCAGTACCTCAGCTGATCTGAAAAAGGAAGGGTAGTCTCTTGATATAAATACTAATTGTAGGACCAGGCTGAAGTAGGCACTATGGCCATACAGATGGGATGCTGACACCCAACTAAACTAGACCATTTAATCTGTCTTGTTCTGGGGTACTCCCAGTGTCTTACTTATTTAGAAAGAGAATGAAACAGAGCTAGGAAATGAAAATGCTAGGAAAAAGCTACTGAGGATTTGGTATCAATCCTAGCTTTATCAGTTATCACTGCATTCACAAGAGTCAGCTGCTGCTTCACGGAACACAGTATTACAGCTCTGCAGACTCCTTGGGAAAGTAGCACTCTTCAGAATTAGTGTAGCAAGCCCATATTCAAATCACTGACCTTATCTTGGGACCACTCCAAATAAAATGCAAAATATTTTCATACTGCATTAAAAATATTTGTTCTACCTTCAATTTCGGTGAAATCTCTTATCAAGTATTTATAAACACTGCATTGTTACCAAAATTTCTTTGACACCTGACTCTGGAAATATTAGTATTTTGTAACATTTGTAATACAGAAGTTTAATTCTACCTGAAAAACTACACACATGCTTCATTTCATATAATAAAACTTACATTTAGCCAATTAAAAAAAAATAATTATAGTCTTTTCTAACTGCATTAAGACTGCTTCACTATCTCTTCTCTAAACCTGGTTAGGGATTATGTGTTCCAAAACTCATTTCCACTGAAGCTCTTCAGCACAGTCCAGATTATTTTAAGCCAAGAGAACTGATCCAAAAAAATTATATGTAAATAGAAGCCCCAGATCACCTAAAGAGATAAAACATGGCAAATAATGCTTGTTTTTCTCCAAGGCTTGTAGGTTATTAAATATTCGGAGATCAAATCCTAAGAGTTATCACTGACCTCAACTACTTCACAGTTTGATATTCAAAAACAATTAAAGAAATGTTAAAAAATAAAAGCCTTGCACAAGTATTTTACACTCCCTTGAGTTTGAAGGTGAGTAGGACTAGGTAGTTTGCTTAAACAAGGCAAAAGTCCTGTGCTCTGGGGAACCTACAATAGATCCAGCAATACAATAAGTACCTGAAGAATGTACAACAGAGTCTGCACAGTATAAACTCAGGATTTCTAGTTTCTTGAGGAAAATCCAGACACTTCCCCCGCTGACCTAACATAAGAACTAAAGACAGCATCCTGTGGAAGGTATGGTCATGAAACCAAAGGATTAGAAATTAACAAAAGGAGAAAGATTTCTTACTGTACCAGACCAGAGTTTATTTTCCTAAGGTTAAAAGACACTATAACACAACACTATAGAGCTGTACAAAGGATATAATAAGCATCATGTCACACACCTTTGAAATAAAAATTTCAAAAATTGGGAGAACTTGCAAATTAAGTACTCATTACTAAAAATAGAAATACTGCTCTTAATCTAGCAAGGACTCACAAGTATTCACAAAAATAATGGGATTACTCACTTGAAATCACAGTTTAAATTATTTCTCAAGAACAATATTCCTTCTACCACAGTCTGTCTTTGAGAATCCTAGAATGCTTGATTTGGAAGGGGTACTGTCAAGATCATCTAGTTCCAAACCTCCCCCCATGGACAGGGATACCTTCCAGGTATCTTAAGGTTGCTCAAGGCCCCATGGAACTTGGCCTTGAACTGTTTCAGGAATGAGGCATCCACAACTTGTCTAGACAACCTGTTCCAAAGTCTAATTACCATCACAGTAAAGATTTTCTTAATACCCAGTCTAAACCAATACACTTTCAGTTGAAAGCCTTTCCCCTTGTCCTATTCACTGCAGAGCCTTGTAAAAAGTCCCTCTCCAGATCTCTTGTATGCCCCTCTGTAGTTATTGGTTGGAAAGCTGAAGGAAGATCTTCCTGGAGTCTTCACTTCTCCAAGCTGAAGAGCCCCAGCTCTCTCAGTCTGTCTTCAGACAGCCTAAGAAGGAAGTTGTATTTTTTCATATAACAAAAAGCAGCTAATTCATGGAACAAAAAGCAATCAATTTCCAGTGTTAGTCTAGGTCAAAAAAGTACCCATGTGGTACATGTCATTACTATGTGTGTACACCATCTTACAGGACAAGGTTCATAATAAGTTTTTACTCCTTAACACAAGCTCAGGCTTCCTGTTACATGGAGAAAGCTTTTTAGTGAACAGAAAGACTTAAATACAACTAAAATTCAAAGTTTTTTGCCTGGAAAGAAAATTGTACCATTGCGTTTATACATATGTACAAACATTATATATATATACATATACACAATCACTATTTCTATGTAATTTCATCTTACATTCTGTGTGAACAGATACAGAAATATATTGAATTTAATATAAATTCATAAAACGTGCTAGATTTGCACACAGCTACTCACTAAAATAGAAATGTGTCCAGAATTAAAATCACATACTTGAAAAAAGGTCTCAAAAAGACAATAGCTGCTTTATGTAAATGCAATGTTGCAAATAAACTACAACCAGTTGATGTAGGAAGAAGAACAATTCAATCCTACTCTTGGACAAATAAAATACTCAAAAATTTTACCTCCCAGGTGATGAGACAAACTTTGAGTTCATGCTCTGGTTTAGCATAGGTTAGGTTAGAAACCTTAGATAGGTTTCTTATGAGCTATGGAGCTCAGCAACACCTGTTCCCTGTCCACATACCAAGCAATACTGCTACCCTTCACCTTACAGAAATTAGCATATCCTACCACTGTGGCAGGTATTTTTATGGATTAGTGATTCTTTTCCTTCTAACACCTCACGTTGCAGCACGAGATGCTGTAAGTTACTTCTCTGCTCTCCCTGAAGCAAAACTTTGGGCAACAGGTGAGAGAGATCCAAAGTGACTTAAAAGCAGAAAGTAAGTGGCAAAGAGTTACAGGAGTGGGGGGACAAACTCAGTGACACTCCTGGCAAATCCCAGCTTTCACTTTATGCGCTTCAGAGCATAAGTGCCATTTTCATACCCCAGAAACCTGTCACTGCTCAACTCACAGACCTTTAAAAGCACTACACCGCGCTTATTTATCTGCTCTCAGAAACTTTTAAAAACGCATAAAAGTCAATCTACTACATGAAGACGCGGGAGTATGGGGCGGGGGTTGAGATATATAAACTCTCATCGTATAAATTCACACCCAGTCTCTTGCGCTGCCCATTTATTACGGACATCTTCGTCACCTGAAGACCCCTAATTAGCAGCCAGCGTCCCAAAACGAGCCCCCCCGGCAACACCGCTCGCCCGGTCCGCACCGTACAGCGATCCACGCGGCTCGGGGCTGAAAGTGACAGGATCATCAGAGGTCCCTCCAACCCTAGGGATTCAAGCCCCCAGCCCCGATCCCGGGCTGCTTCCCCCGATTCCGGGCTGCTCCCCCGCGCTGCCCGCGGCCCCCGCCGGGGAGGGCGCGGCTGGGCCCCCGGGCCGGGGCAAGGCCCCGCACCGCCCCCGCTCCGCCGGGACACCCACCCGGNGCCCGCTCCCGGCGCCCATTCAAACAAAAGAAGCCCCTTCTCCGGCCGGCCGCCCCCGGCTCCGCCGCCCGACTCACTTCGCAAGGCCCCGATGAGGAGGCTGCCGTCCTTGATCAGCTCCTTGATGAACTTGTTCGTCCTCTCCAGCTCGATCTCGTGACACTTGAGGCGCTCCCTGAAATCCGGGCTGTCCAAGTAGGAGTCGCTGAACTCCAGCGTGGGCAGCCCCATGGCAGCGGCCGCAGCCCCCCGGCCGGCGGCGGAGAGAGGGACGGAGGAAGGGTGGGCCGCGCAGAGGGCACCGGGCAAAGCCGGGGGAGAGACNCCTGCCCGGCACTAACTCCAATGCGAACCTCCCCCGTCCCAGCCGAGGGAGCGCTGCTCCTGCCGCCGCTGCTGCTCCTCCTCCCGGCGCGGCATGCTCACACGCCGCGGCCCGGCCCGCCCGCCCCCCGCTCGCCGCCGCCCCCTCGGCGCTCTGCCCTCCAGCGGCGGAGCGGGGCGCGGAGCAGGCTCCGCACGGCCCTCCGAGCCCCGCAGCTCCGCTCCCCAAAATGTCCCCCCCGGGGGGCTTTGGGAGCCCCAGGGCGAGGCGGGAAGGAGGATCCACCCCCGCGGCATTTGGAAGTGTTTGTGCGTGGGAAGAGCAGCCTGCACTGCCGGGGCAGAACGCTGTCTGCTGGGGCCGGCTCTGGGTAAGGGATGTGCCTCGCTGCGCGTCCCAGCCCCGGTCAGCCTGCCCCTGCGGCGGGACAGTGAGAGGACAGAGGCTGAGAGTAAAGAAATACAAGAGATGGGAGCATCGCGTTCTGCCATGGCACTTGGTTGCTGTGAAGGGGGTACGGCTGAGCCAAATTCATCCTAAAGAAGAGCATCAGAAACTGCAAGCCGGGTTACTACAGCAAAGCTGTTGTTTTACAAGTACTTATCTCAGTAAACACTTTGGATGATTCTTTTATGTTTGTCTGAAGTGGTTTATCCAGACACAATGTGTCAGTATGCAAGTATGTATACAAATGTAGCCCTCCCAAATCTTCGTTCAAGAAGTCTAGCCCTGATGATACAAATGTACACAGGGGTTTGAGGAGAACCTCCGTAAACACACCTTCAACTCTCTTGGAAACAAACATCAAGACAGGGCCATAAAAGTAATTGTGCTTCAAGACAGCCCACCACTTGACAAAAATAGCTTCCAAGAAGACAGTGATACTCCTCTGTCAGCCATGCACAGGGTCCTACCAAATCTTTCACAATCTCCATATTTACACAGTTTAATGTGAAGGTGGGCAAAGGTTCAAAGCTCCTGCGTGGTGTTGTTCCTTGACACAATTTGTGCTCTTCATATTTAACTATTCAGCAGTACTCGCTTCTTTTTGTTCACAATGGATTTTTGTTAGTGTCAAAAACAGAAAAGACACTTCAATTTCTAATAATACAGCCTGTTGAATTTGTTGAAGTGGAAAAATTAATTTGCAGCTTTTACAAGGCTGAGGCTTCCTCAGGACAGCCTCTAAGTTAGCTGTCAATGCTGCTAGTAATACACCCATTGAAGTCTCTTGTAATTCATACTGATTGCAAAACTCTGCTCATTAACGTATTTCCAGAGACAAATCATTTTTCTAATAATAGAATGAGACTCGAAAGGACTGTTTATTTGCTTGCTTTCTCAAGCAGTAGCATGTAATTTCACTTGTAAACTAATCAATTGATTTAAAATGCAGCTGAACTACTGGAAGATTGTTCCACATAGATTTTTTTTTTCTGATTATTAAAAAGCTAATTTTCAGTTTACATATATTCAGAGTAATTTTAAGCATGCTTCTTCTTCCTTCAGTGTCATCTGTAATTGAAAAGATTCTTTGTCTTCTGTCATGTTTATTCTTTGATGTAGTTCAAGAATGCAATAATATCATCTACAAGTCTCCCATACAATATCTAAAATAAGTGAAAGCTTTCTATCATAAAATATTCCCTACCTTCTTTAATCTCACGGTTCTTGTTTAGACATCAGAGTTTGATTTTGTGGTTTGATTGTGGTTTATTGAAATTACTTGCAAGACCTTGTTCTGTCATGTTAATGACTGTGCTACTGCACTAAACACCTTTGATGAAGGTTGTATTTGTCTGTTTCACAGTAAAATTATTTCTGTCACTTAGATCTTTCTTTTTCTCTGTTTTCAACCAACCGATTCTAAAGTTAAAGCAGAAATATTCATTGGTCCCAAAAGCATGTACTTAGCATTTTAGTTCAAAGCAATTATTCTTGTAATCAGGATGACTGATTTCTTACTATTTAATGTTCTCATCTTCAGAAGTTCCATAACCACATTGCTGCTTTTGGTATCAAGATCACGAATGGAAATATTAATGAGAGCAATACTAATAGCATACTCCCTCCAAGTAACTTACCACTATCCATTTAACTGGTTCCATGTTTCTCAGAATAATCCACATCCTTCTCATCTGAACTGAGAATTTCTCAGTATGCAGTGTATCAAAGATCATATTAAAATTCTACTAGTTCATATGTAGTGCTATTCCCTCTTCTCAGCAAAAGCCTTTCTTTTTAAGAAAATAGATTTGTTAAGAATTGTCTTTGCTTCACAAAGAAATATGTAACCAATGAACACACAACCCTGTATTATATTCCACTGGCAGAGAAAAGTTGTATACTAAGCCCATGAGCTAGGGAGCTTTTAGGGCTGCATCTGAAGGATGATCTGGTAAGTGAGGGATTTGACACACCTGCAGAGATATTAACCAACAAAAGAAGTCTTGATAGAAAGACAAGTCTTAGTTCTGTGTTTTGTGTTGGAGTTAGGTGGAACCTTGCAATTTGTTGCTAGCTAAATAAAACAAGGTATTTGAAGACATATCTGGGATGTGTCCAAGGTCTAAGCTTTATACTGAGCAGGAAAGAGCCATATTTGGTTTGAGTTTTTTCCTTTTTCTAGTACATGGCCCTAGTAGAAACGGTAGCTTTCATAACTTCAAAAGACGGGAGAAACTGGGGAGAAGCCTAGTCTTTCCAAATCAACATCTTTCTTGGAAACTAATAGTTTGCTAGAAGAGAGTGAACCGTATTGAAATACAACTCCATTAGACCCCCAGGTAGGTGGAAGCTACAGTCCCTCAAGAAGAAAACTCTATTAAATAAGTTAGCTTGATGTTACTGTCAGCTGTGAAGAGATGAATGAAAAGTGATACACCTTTTCTCTTGGGGAACTTTGTCCTGTTTCATTAACTTCTGTGTTTGTTATTCTAAGCTTATTTTAAAATCTTACATGCTAATGAGGTCAGATCAATTATTGTGGATCTCTCCTTCATCTCATATGTAAATATTGGACTATAATTTCCAAGCAGTGGCCCTAGTCTGACTCTAGAGGATGCCTGAAGCATATCCTTATTGTGGTCGTATTATTTGGTTGCCTGGGAAGAGGAAAGGAGAGGATTGTATTGGTAATGCTTTACTGCAGCACACATCCCCTACTTGTAGTGTGAGAAAATGGCTATACATGCAGTCCCCAACCTTTGTGGCTCTATCCTGCTGTGTTAGATGCTGTTAATTTAGCAGTTAATGCAGACAAGTACTGTCAGTGCCTCTTATCTACTGGAGAATATTTTAGAATAAAGACTCTGCAAACTTCCTTGTTATTTCTTCTGCCTCAATGTACACAGTTATGGGAAAATTACTTATAGAGCTGTGTGGTATTGCTCTTTCTTCTGAAAATTACTACTTTCCCTTGAGACACTGCCAGATTAGACAGAAAAATGCAAAGACATTGATGCTTGTAAGTCCAATTGAACTGCTCAAGGGTACAAGATTAACTTTGTACCTATATAGTACAGAAGGTATTAATAGCATCGAAAACTCTGCTCAAGCAATTATTTACAGATATTTACAGTATTTGAATTTGTTTTAGCTCTCTAAATATCTTGTTTTATCTAAGTTTCCCATTGGTTTTTTCATGGGAATTGCCAAGATTCCCAGTGACTTGCCAGGATAAATTCTATTAAAAGTTTTCAGTTTCTCCTTATTAAATTAGATGCTAAGCTTTTATGGCTAGCAGTGATAAATTTTTATAAACGAAAATAAGTAAAAGTTAACAAGGAAAGTAAGCCTAAGTTTTATAATTCCTTACATGTATAAACTGAAAGCGATACTACTCTCTCTGTCTGGAATACAATCTCCACATTGTTCACTGATTGTTAAATGATGCAATTGCAATGTGTTCTGTTTGTTTCGTTGTTTTGAGTTTTTTCTCTGCAAGCTAATGTTGTCATAGAAGAGTAGCTAAATAAAATCATAGGTTGGAAACCAAACCGTGTAATTTACTGTGTACAGACCACATTATCCTAAAACATTGGTCTCTGTGCACAAAGGTCAACTCACATGTGCATTCCTATCAGCATTTCAGATTGTCATCAATAATTACAGANAAAAAAAAAAAAAAGTGCTTTTAATACATTAGTTAGCTCCAAGTGGTTTGGAGAAACTTCAAACAGTGAAGTTCAAAGCTGAAATTAAAAACCATGTTTAGCAGCTCTTATGTTGTGTTTGTTTGAGCCTCCTAGGTACTTCTGTGTTGAATCTGAATATTCCCTAACTGGCTGTGGTTCTGCCATCTGGTATGCTCAAAATAGCATTTTCCTCAAGAAGTAGGTGCCTGATACCACATGAACTACAGCCACTGAGACAAGCAATTCCCAAATCCCAGATGGGATTGATAAAGTACAAGTGACTGAGCAGATGAAGACCTCTCAGCATTCTATGGGAAGTAGTGACAGCTTAGAAGTCACAACATGGTAATAAGGACTGCTTTATATATCTCAGTAACTAAAGCATTAGCCTACAGAGTGGGAAAGCTAAATGTTAGGTACCTGCAGTCTTGGTTCACAGTGTTCATCTTTAGAAGGGGAAAATTTCACAGCATACCTTGTCTCACATTTCTTCTTGAGAGCTTTTGGGAGCTCAAATTAGCATGAAAAATCTTTGCGTCACTCTCCATGTGTGTATACTATAAAGTAGTTACCTCCATGCTTTAATTTTCAATCTGAAGGCAAAGCATCTGTGAGGTAGTAGATGTAGCATCTTAACTGGAATTTGATGTATTCTTTGCTGAGATTCTGTTATAGCCTCCTGTCTGTATCTTCCTGAAAGTAACTTTAATACTTTAGTAGTTTATTAGAGTAAATAAACAACGGGACTCTAAAAATTATCATCAAGGTAAATAGCAAGAAACATAATTTTATCATTATTAGTCAGATTTATTCTTTCATATCCAGAATCTGGTTTCCTAAGTGAATGCCTTTTTTTCTAGCCTTGTCACTTATGTCACACTGAACATGAAAGAAGGAACAGGCTTTAGCAGATGAAAGCAAATTCTGGTCATGCCCTTAGTCAACTGACTGCAAGTTTGCACCAGATAAGAACTGGGTGATTATATGGTGCTAGATGAGCCAAAAGGCGAGGCATATTCAACTGAGCCCTGTTCTAAATCTTTGCACAGTATTTGGGTCAAAGTGGGTGTCTGGCTATTGCAGACTGCACAAACATGGAGAAACAATAATAGCAGAAGGTACCTGAAGGAAGCTCAGTCCCTTTGGAAGAAGGATGGTAGAAAGGATGCCACAGAAAGCTTTGCAAGAGAGGGAAAGTGGACAGACATCTCTGCTGGCTTCTTTATTGTCTCCTCCACTGCATGGAAACTAGATAGATGCCAATTGCAGCCATATCATGGAGTGGAAACAGACATTAGGGCATAGCAACTAGTACAGTCACAGAAAAAGTCTTTGCTATGCTTCTTGGGTTTCCAGGAGCAGAACCAGATAAACAGGGCAGTGAGATAGCATCATTTTCTCTAGCTAGTAGTTTAACAATATGATTTGCTGATATGTAAGGTCTTTAAAGGAAAGGTCACTATTAATTTCTGACTAATCTTCATAGCTCACTATTTGTAAATTTGAAGTAGTAATTATGACCTGCATTCTGTGCATGCAGTGGAAGAAGACAGTAGTTTATCCATGCTATATCTGTAAGATAAGACACAAAAGTCAGTAGGACCAAGAGATGCTGGAAACTCACACTTGGTGCCATTCACTGGGGTATTAAAGTCCTCAGAATTCAATACTCTCTAGCACAAAATTTGGATTTAGATTAACTCAGTAGATAATTGGGAAAAGAAGATCAGGAAATCTTTTTATGGTACTGTGTCATCTAATTTCTTCTGTGTGCGTTGAGATCTGCTAGGTCTGTCCTAGCAAAGCAACTGTGAGAATCAAAGGGACTCCAGTAGCAACTCTTGGTACTGGGCACTTGTAACGAGCAGGGTTGGCCTATTGCTAATACTTCACTATGTGGACAGAACACAGTTGAAATACCCATCCAAAGGGGAAGTCATGCAAGCCTCTTGGCAGTCATAAAGCAATGAAAGCATTTTGCCAAGTAAAAGACTGGATTCAGTTATGAAAGATAAATCTGGAGTTGGCCAAATTAAACACTGTGATAGAAATGTTGGATGACACATGTACTACTGGTTTACCAAAAGCAATCTCTACTCTGAAAACTAAATTTAATTACAGAAAAGTTTACTTGGAAAGTAATGCAATTCCAGAGATAAAAAATACCAAACAAATGCTATTTTGAAGTAAATCTTTAAGTTTTTCCTCACTGATCTAATTATATGTTTATGGAGGTAGATAAACCAGAAACTAAATCAATAATTTGTTTACATGAATGTTTTTCTAATTCACAGTGTTATCTAGTGTTCTGCTTTTGTGCATGGTCAGAATTGCCTAGGCCTTGACAGGGCTCAATAGTTTTGAGTTTATGAGTTTTGTTTGAATCCAGAAAAAAGGTATTCTTTATGGAATAAGAATAAGGAAAGAATATTTTCTGTGCCTACTCATTAAAGCCTACAAGGATGTTTTCTAATCCCATTCTTCTCTAAAAACTAGTCAAGCAATTTATGTGAGAATCATAAGGGTGAAAGACACAGGCTATGATTCTGGATGTCTAGGGTCAGATTTAGAACAACATACATGCAGTGAAATACTTTTTTATTTTTACAGGTAGGGAAATGCAGGCAGATTAATAATGCAGAAGCAAGTCACTTCCATAAACTTGTCTACACTTGAAAGTTTACTAACGTACCTGTTGCAGAATAGTAGTGTCCCCTTGAGGATTTACAGCAAAATGATCATACTCAAATAAATAAGGGATAACTATCTCAGTAAATTTCAAAATGCATAAAAGATATATAGTGCAGCATTAAATTTCCCAATATTTTAGCTAAGTGTCCTTTCTTTTTATGGGAACTCTGGTTTTAGGATTTTTTTTCCATTTACTGTGTAATTAATAACTGCTACGACATCAGTTTTTCCCTTTGTCCTATAAAATAAATGAATTACATTGTCATTTCCAAGATATTGAAGTGTTTACTACCCAAAGTAGGAAAGTGCTTCTTGTTTTAGTATAAACTCAAATCAAATAGAAAGTGAAGTCTGTTTTTCATGGCTCTGTCTATGAATGCACAATAGATCTTCATGTGAACAAGGCAAATATGCACTTTCTTTGAACTCTGTCCTCTTCTCATCAGTGTTTCATTTTTTGTTTAATTCATAGTGTTTTCATTACATTAAGGGAACAACAGGGTAGCCCTCCTGTAGATAGTAGAATAGCTATCTTTCTTTATACTATAATCCTCTGACTAACTTCTTGTATTTAAGTTGAAGCCCTGTTGGTTTTNTTAGTAACATCTTCATAGAGTGTTTAACCAGCAATATATTTATAGTCATGTAATCTATATTATTAATATAGTAAAAAATAATTAAATCACACATCCTAAAGGCTATTAAATTAGGCTATTATAGCCAACCTGAGTAATTCTTCATGTAGTTAATAAAGACTCAGAATGAAAAATAGTCTGGAAATGTTGAAATTAAGTTGTCTTACCATGATGCAGAACAATCCAGATTTCATTTTTAATATCAGTAACTTAAAATTGATTATTACCCAGTGATAAACCTGTATTTGGGAGAAGAAGGAGAGAAAATACCCATTTAAATGTCCTCAACCTCTTTTACACATGACCCACAAAACCATCTGATGTTGCTCAGAGCCATGGGAAATCAAGCTGTGATTCAAGTTGCTGCTAGTCTGTTTTGCTATTCAATGTAGAGTCGCTTCTGTGTGGTCCTTGTCTAGCATTATAATTATGCAAATGAAACTGGCTGAAGATGGATACTTTAAAAAGCAGATGCTCCTAATCCGGGATTCTAAAATTAAATTAGACACTGCTAAAAATTATGCATTTTATTGCTCTCTCTTCCTAGTGCTGGAATAAGAATGTTGTGTAATTTTTTCTGTTGTAATGACTCCCCCTTCATACTCCTCTCTTCGTTTTCACAAATATTGGAATGTCTAAGAAGATCAAAGGGAGCATACGGTATGAATTTCCCCTTCCAGGCTCAACCCAGAGTACCTAAACCATCCCTGAGAAAGAACTTTACTGCTTGTTAGTGTTCTCAATACAATATTTTCTTAGTTTTTTTCAGATAATATCTTCTATTGTTTCACCACCCCGCTGAAAAGCTTCTCCAGTATTAACCTTTGCTGTCAATAATATTTCTTCTTTTTCTTCTCCCTTGGACATCGAAGAACAATTACTGTCCTTTTTCTGACATTTTTACCATGTTTCCTTCATCTTTCTTCCTGGACCAAACAAACTCATTGCTTCTTTTTTTTTTCCCCCCACAAACACTCACTCTCATCTTAAAAACTCTCAGTGTTTGTTTGTTTTTTTTGTTGTGTTTTGTTTTTGTTTTTGTTTTTGTTTTTGTTTTTAAATCATAATTCTGTCCAGTGTCTTTCTAGACATGCAGCTCCTAAACCAGACACACAATTTCCTGTGAGGACTCACCAAAGCTGAATTTGTAGGATTAGTTATCATACTCATTATTGCATTCTAGAAGGACATGGTTCTTTGGAAAGACCTAACTGTATAAACCATTGTAACCCTAGCCCATTTCTGTCTCCACCATCTAGTGAAATATTTCTCATTCTGTGTTTTGTGTATGCTGTATTTTATTTTCTCACCATTGCACATTGTTTTGTTCTTTCATTCATTCCAAATGGAGTAAGATAAAGCTAGTTATTTTACTGATATGTCAAAACTATTTTAAATTCTTATTCCTTCACCAATAGTATCTTCTCTTTCATCACGACTAGTTTTTATAAATGAAAACTGGAATTTGGAAAGATCTCTTTGGGAGTTGTGCAATATTCTCTCAGCAGGATGGTACTAGGTATTTTCATTTTCTCAGCATCTTTTGTTTCTCGAGAATGTCCTCACTCTTTCTTTTTTCTTCTTATTGCCTCTTTCATCTAGGACTTTTTCATATAAGCCTTTATGTCACATCCGCTCAAATGTTTTATCAATATGTTCTTGGTTTTTTCCATTCATCCTGGATTTCAGTTTTTATATGATTAATTCTTCACTGGTCCAAGTTATCAAAGAGCTCTCAATGCAGACATAATGGTTTTTCCTACTGCTACTCTTTGGCTTTTCCTGTTTAATAGTTTGTTTTACAAAAAAATCTTTCAGAAATCCTACCTATACTCCTTCAAGTTATTTCAGAAAATGACTTTATTTAACATCTCCCTGTGTGCTCAGATCTGCTTTTCTGAAAACACTTGCCTATTTCAACTACTTTTGCAATCTTTTTTTATTAGAGTAATAATATTTTACCCTTAATGATCACCCCCTAGAGATAATTCTTGATGCTTTCTCAGAAATCTGAACTGTATATAAAATAAATACTGCTATGAATGAAGAGACTGATTAAAAAAAAAAACAAAAAACATTTATAGGTTCAGAGGGCTTAGAAGATTTATTGTATGTGTTAAAAAAAAAATCCGCTCTTTTATTAGTCTTTTAAGTAAAGCAAAATTAAAAATTAATTTAATTTGTTAATTTAATTAAGGTGCAAGGTTCTGTACTAAGAGCTGGCCAGTAGTTTCAATGAAGAAATTACCTGGGGTGGGGGGGAATATCTGAAATGTGTTACTTATTCATAGAATAGACTAGAGATAGAATTCGAATTAGGAATAGAATAGAATAGAATAGAATAGAATAGAATAGAATAGAATAGAATAGAATAGAATAGAATAGAATAGAATAGAATAGAATAGAATAGAATAGAATATCCTGAGTTGGAAAATACCCTCAAGGATCCAGCTTCTGACCCGACATGGGACAGCCCCAGGAATTACACCATGTGCCTGAGAGCATTGTCCAAACACTTCTTGAACTCTGTCAGAGTTGGTGCTGTGACCACTTCCCTGGGGAGCCTGTTCCATTTCCAACATAAACCTCCCCTGTCACAATTTCAGGCCATTCCCTCAGGTCCTGTCACTGGTCACCACAGAGAAGACATCAGTGCCTGCCGCTTTTCTTCCCTTCTTGAAGAAGTTTTAATGGTAATGAGGTCTCCCTTCAGTCTCCTGCAGGCTGAACAAGCCAAGTACCCTCAACCACTCCTCATTCAGCTACTCTTCAAGGCCCTTCACCATCTTCATTGACCTCCTTTGGAGACTGCAAATAGCTTTATATCTTTCTTATATTGTGGCCACCAAAAATGCACAAAGTACTTGAGGTGAGGCCATACAAGCAGGACAAGCACCTCCCTTGACCAGCTGGTGATGCTGTGCCTAATGGACCCCTGGACATGGCTGGTCTTCTTGGCTGCCAGGACACAAGGGTAATATTTTATACTTAATGTACAAATACAAGGCAAGGAGCAACTGTTTCAGTAGAAGTTGTATAAAAATCTTTGGGTTATAAGACATTCATAAGATGAACTTGAATTAAACAATGTTTCATCATTGCAAAAAGTCTCATTTTCTAGCAGCTCCATTACGAAATGAGCTCTGGGCTGGACAGCTTTTTCCTCAGGTATGGTCATTCAAGGATGTGGACCAGGTGAAGGGGAATAAGCAAGGAGCAGTGATAATCAAAGATCCAGGAAATGAGAGGAAATGTTGTAAGAATGTGATGTGTGTTGTATACAGAGAGAATACTAAGGGGTGATGATACCAGAGTACTTCAAAGAGAAGGGAGTATCTGGTTTACATGTTCAGTTTAGACAAAAGGTAGTTCATTCAAATTACATAACGAGAGACTCAGGTTAGACTAGGCAAAATGGCTAGTGATAAGGACACTTAAATTTTGGAATAGTCCCATTCTTAAAAGTTATAAATAATAAAGGACATGAGTTTTTTCATAGACAATTTTCTATTTAGTTCTTGTCTCTGAGTAATGTCAATTGCAAGTAAAATAAAAAAATTTCTCAGTGTTCTGCTTATCTCCTGGATTTCAGGCTGCATCTCTAGATTGCATCATCCCTCTGAATTGTCCCATTTTGTCTTCTACTGATAGCTCCCAGCCATGGGGAATTAATCAGATTCCCTGAAAGCTGAAAACATAACTGAAATCCTAACATTTGTCTTTCAAGGCTGTAACATCTTGGCTGTCCACAATTTATCTTTTCAAAGACTAGCTAAATTCAGCCTAATTGAAAGCCTGTTGAAATCAAGGGAAGTTCTGACTCTTTTCAGTAGGCTTTGAATCAAAAAATTTTAGCTTTGTTAAACATCTGTTTCTTTGATCTTGTCATTCTAACCTGAAATACTCACTGAGTAACCTGTCTTTGTCCAAAGATTTTTTAGTTTGTCATTTTTTTCTGAAGTCACTGGTTTACTGGAATAAAAGTGTTTTTTTTCCCCCCACATATTAAGATTTTTTTCCTTATTTCTTTGAAGTATTTAAGTTCCTATTGAGAAAATGCTTCAAATACTTTCATTCCAGTCCTTAAGTTCCTGTAGGTAAAGAATTTTCTGTGGCTTGAAACTGTAAGGGCGGTTTGTTGCTGCTGCAGAAGGGAGGTTTTTCTCAAAGTGAGCATTTAAACTTATGTGTCTAGGACAAACAAGTATGTTTCCACTTCCCACTCCCTTGCCACTTCAAAGTGAGGTGTCTTTCAGTGTGCTTGAAAAAACCTGCTGCTTAGTTTTCCTTGATTTTTACATCTCAATCTGATGCAAAGGAGAGGGAATCCTGCTTTAGAAGAAATTCTGCTGAGCTTAGAGTTGTGTTCACAACTCACAAGAAGAGTGGTAAGATTTCATGCAGCCAGGGAATTTCACAATAGAAAATTATGTCTTTTCAAGAAAACATTTAGAAGCATTACCAATATCTAGGTATTTGAAGGTTGGGAAATTTTAAAGTTACAATGACATACGCAACTGAACTTTTCCGTATTGCTCATGTATCAAGGAGTAGAGATTTTAAATAGTTTTAATAATTTAATTTTTTGCTCTGTACAATTGCAAACTTGTAGTGTAATTAGCAGTATGTCTTTGACTTTCACAACACAGATATTTTTAATGGTTCTTTTATCCTAGGCAAATGTCTGGAAGTCTCCTAAAATGTACTGTGTAATAAGTCCTGATGTCTTTTATGAAGATTGTACAGTTTTAGAGGCTGTATTTTGAAAGCCAGACTGCTATGCTTTGATAATATCTATCATGCAGGATATTAAAAAAAAAACAGAGTGACAATAGTAGGTAGTCAGGCTACACAAACACCACTGTGCCTTATCTGTGCTGTGAGAAAGTAGGGTACCATTCTGAAAGAAACTTGAGGCAAGTGACTTAAATGACTGGTTCAAGGTCTTACTGGAAGCCTGTGACAGAGCATGGAGTTAACCCATGTCTCTTCAGCCCAGGATCAGAGCTAAAGCTTCACAATCCTGATTTTCTCTTGCTCTGATGGGCATTTGTGTAAAGAGAGTGTTTGGGTGAACTGTGTGAAGAGATTAGTATGGGGATAGATTGTACATTTCTCACTCATCTACCTAAATAAACTGATGTAGACCCCTTTTAACAGAAAGCAGGTTCTATTTTATGAGAAACATGATTGCTTGAAGCAAATGAACCATAATCATGCGGTATTGTGATAACAGAAACATGGAAAACCAGTTTGAGGACTAAGTGAAACAGTAATGCCTATAATGATACAATATGCTCCAGGCAATAGCAGAACCTTTCAACCACATAATGTAGGTCTTCTAAAAGAAAGAGTACCCTTATGACTCCAAATTGCTGAGGCATAGAGACAGAACAGAGTCTAAACAGAACCAGAAGTGGACATACGCCAAAGAAACAGTATTTCTCATCCAAAAATCAATAGGAAATATGCCAATCTGTCAACAATCTGTCTTCCTCACTTAGTCTATAGAGAAGGCCTGTCTGTGGGTTGTAATAGTGAGTAGATGCCCTGGATTTGGTCTCTGGTGCTATGTGATGTGGAACAGAAAATGTCGATTTGGAACTTTGTAAGCAGAAGTAGGTTGCATCATCTACTTATTTAACAAGAAAGTCATTAAATGTAAGTTACTTCATGATGGAAATCTTTCCTCCCCTCCCACGAACAGCTGTTTGCATTACACTTAAATGTCCTTTCCTGAGGTGTGATCTCTATTGTGTCATAAATATTTTTAGGACTCAGTCTCTGGATAGGAGGCCTTATGTGTGAGGGGAGAAGAATACTGAGTCAACTGTATCTTTACACACCCGCAGATCTCTTGCTTTCAAGCTGTTACCTTTTTAATCTCATCCCACTCCTCTATGTGTTGCTGTCCTCTCTCCTATTCACTTGCTGGATATTCTTATTCCATGTGGATTTGTGCCTTAAGGGTCATTTCATTCACCTCTAAGATATTTGGAATGGTTATATCTACTTTTACTTTGGAGTAGATCTTCAATTTTCCATAGGCAAACTAAACACCATAGATTTCTGTTTCCATATCTATTTTTATATAACTTGCCTGTAATCTCCCTATTCTAATTTCTCTGATTTAACAATAGATAGAAACTGTTTCACTCAAGGATTGTCTCCTTATTTGCAAGATATGTGTGGGTTGTCTATTTCAGGAGAATGATTGTAAGCACCACAACAATACAAGCAAACAACAACTCTGGATCCAACTTACCTGCTTTATTGTGTATTTACAAAACAACCCATTTTTCTGAAGTTGGTTTGACCATGCTAGTGTTCATCACATGAAGGATGTTTTTGTTTTTTTTTTTTTTAACTGATTCAAACTGTACTTAGCATTTAAAATTCAGAAATGCCTACTTGTGTTTTGGGTAGTGTTTTCTATAAAATTCTGAAAATTGTACACAAATCTGTCCGTATAATTTTCTAAAGCTTCCACTGAAATAAAAACCCTCAGACATTCGAGGGGTAAAGCAAACCATTGAAGTCTTTCTCCTATATGAAGTGTAGAAACTGTTTTTCAGTCTGCTTCATGCATCACATGTTAAAAACAAACAAACAAAACTTCTCCAGTGACCCTGAAAGCAACATACAGAACATAATGGAGTGTAGGTCAAAATGAAATCCCCTTGTGCAAGATATCTGAAGCTCTGTGTGTGTGCTGTGAGGTTGTAACTTATCTTCAGGGAAATGAGAGAGTTGCATTAGGAAGAAAGGAGGTTAAAACTTTAAAGATCTTCTAAGTTGAGGAGGTCTTGGAAGGCTGGATACCTTTACTTTTCAAAAAATACTTTGTCAGTTTGAATTGACATGGCCTGTAAAAAAACAAAAATAAACCCAAAAAAACCCACCACTAAAACCAAAACTAAGCACCAAACTACTGTCTTTTCTTATTTTTTATTTCTGAAAGGACTTTTTTTACTGTGTTCGTTCAGCACTTGATTTGGTCTGTAGCTGTTACACAACTCCACAGTGCAGTTCACAAGTACAGTTAATGTGGCACCTGAGCTGAAGTGCAGTTCAGTGAGTGGTTCAGTGCTCTTCCCTACTCATGGCTGCATGATTCTGCCCTTGCTTTTGCCCTTGCCTTTGTCTGACCCCAGGACATCAGATATACTAGCACAGAAGTATCCCTCCAAGAAAGTTAACAGTGCCAGGAAATGCCATAAATGAAATGAAGTTGGTCTACTCTGTTGCATTAGCTTAGTTGAACCATCATCTGTGTTGTTAAAAAACATGACAGATTATTTCCACAAGGGTTAGCACAGAAGCGACTATAGACCTGCATTGCCATGTGTGCTTGTTTTGGATGGTGTAGAGTTATTTTTCTTCACAGTTGCTAGTGAAGAATCAGGGGTTAACCAGGGTTAAATCATGATACCATGCCAATCAATAGCCTGGATCTGTGCAGAAACCAAGCCAGAGAGACATGGAAAATTGTATTGAAAGAAACTTCAGTGCTGATTTAAGCAAGAGTCTTGAGGACTGTGTCATAGTATCTGTACATTGGAATACTTGATTGGGTGTCTTCTAGTTTAGGATCATAGGGAACTTAACTGATAAAATGTATGTGCTTCTTGCATTAAGAATCTTTCGAGCTTTTGGTTCAGTTTTCCTAAAATTTTATGCATAGGTGCCTCATTTTTTTCCTCCTACTTGCAGTTTCTGGAAAATAGGCTATGGTAGAGAGCTCTTCTTTCATGGTAAAATCACAGACTCATTAAGGTTGAAAAATACCTCTAAGATCGTCTAGTCCAACTATTTACCTAACAACCACAGTGTTCACCATGAAACCATATCCCCAAAAACCAAATCCATGTGCCTTTAGAACACTTTCAAGGGTGGTGATTCTGCCACTTCCCTGGGGAAGTATCATTGTAATGACAGTAGGCACAATCATTTGCCCTAATTTTTCAGGCTGTTTTAAGAAAGCTTACTTAAAGTACCTCTATGGTTCTAATGTTTGTAATTAATTTAATGTATCCTAAATTATTTTGATCAGATATTATATTGCTTTTTGTTATTTAAAAAACCCCAAACAAACAAACAAAAAACCAACATGGAAAATATGATGAATATACACCAAGGATGGACTACATGGAAAAGTCAAGTGAAGTTGGGCTTCCATTGTGTAAAACATAATGCTTTAGTAGAGCTGTAAGCTGGTCTTGAAGAATCATGCCTTTTTAACCCTGGGAAGTTTGCTTCTTCTTTTGCCATAACAATCAGGCATAACTATAAAGAAGTCATGCCTGAAACTAGTTGTAGTACCATGGATATTTTCACAACTATCTGTGAAATTCAGGGGGAAAAACAATTCCTTTGAATTAGTGTTTCAGGTAATCCTTTTCTTAGAGCTGTTGGCTTTTTCTCAACTTCCTTAAATTAAACAAGATAGTTCTGAAAGTGAATCAGTTTGACTAGCATATGTCATGTCCATCAGTAGAAAAATGTAGAAGGTGACTACAGACAACTGTTCACACTACTTGGAAAGAAAGTAATTATTTTTTGACCCAGACTAATATAAAAGATGATCCTTGGCCAAGATAAACTAGGAACATGACTACTTTTATTGCTTGTTCATTGAGCAAGGTTCATTGAAGACCCTTGTTCTTTTAAGCCTTAAATATATCATCTGCAATTACATGATTTTTCTGTTGCAATGAATGCAAAGCTGCAGCATTTAAAGATGCTTTGCTAAAGCTAAATTCATGTTTGTTTCTTGTCTTTCTGGTGTTTTGTTGTAGGGATTTTTGTTTGTTTCTTTTGTATACTTTATTTCAGGCTGCAATCTTAAATTTCTGATGGGTTTATTTTTTATTTTATATTAAGCCCCCTGCAATTTCATGTTTATTTGTAAATGTGTTCTGTGGTTTATTAAGAGAAAGTTTATGAACAAGTAATAGTTTACACCGAGGAGAAAATTTTTCTCCATCTACTAGTAAGATTCTCTGATTTTTATAATAAGAAATTACAGTATTTATAAAGTATTTAATGGATATTTGTAAATGGTTTTAGAATATTACATCTAACAAAACCTACACTAACATGATGAGTGTCACACCTTCTTGGGATGTTAACAAACAATGTGATTTTTCCATGGAGATCTATGCCACCTACCAGAAAAATATATGTTTTCTCATTTTCTGAAAAATATCAGATGATTCAGGCAAAATGGGCCACCACAACAAAGAAGTTTTCTTAGTCTATTGGTCTTTTGATCTTTAACTGGGAAACCCAAAAAGTTAGAACCATAAAATTAAAGCACACCACAAATCAAAACTCTGTGTCTAACAACACATCATTCATATGTCTTCACTAACAGATTTTTGTAGTTCTAGAAAATAAGGGATGTGGGGTAGCAAATAAGCCTCACACAGATTTACATTTCATGGGTTTCCATTCCAAAAGCTCTGCTGATTCAGCTACCAAACCTGTAATAGGCTACAGTAACTGTATATGAAATTGCTGCTGTGCTGGCATCATTTTGCTGCTTTTGGTTTATATATTTAACATTGTCTGTTTTCTTTGGTATCCTAATGCTATATTTAATATAAAGAAGTGTTCCTACACACAGAGTAACAGAGTCCAAGTAGACTTCTCTCCAGTTCTACAGACCTCAAGGACCACTGCCAGTTTGGTGACACTCTCAGTCCTTGAACCTCTGTGTACTCAGTGTCTATGTGGGCTATTTGCCTTATATTTTCATTACAGCGAGACTGTCTGCTTTTGGCTGTCCCTTGTTCCCACAGCTTGTCGGGCATTTTATATCTTTAATCATCACTTAGGCAGTCTTATCTGCTTGCTATCTTATGAGGTAAACAGTCTTGGGCCTCACCACTCACATAGGAGGCTGCCAGGAAGGGATTGCCAGCAAGTCTGACTCATTTAAAAATGCAAGAGTTTTTAGATTGTTTTATTATGACCTCTATCATGGTAGTATCTTCAGACTTTTCTAGGTTTTATTTCCAGTTTCTATATTTCCCCATAACAAACAAGAAGTAAGTATTCCTCTTTTATTTTTTTCCTCTGCTTCCTTGGCATGATAGAAGAAAATGGTGGTGGATCAAAATAAGATGGTTTGAATTTCCTTATGAAGTAGAGGTTGACTGCATTCTCTGCTGAAAGTGTTAGAATTATGAGCCTCATGGTAAGAAACCTTTATTATTAATTCCTGAGAAATAAGATCTCACTGATTCATCTGAATGCCCCCTTGGGGTTCACACCCTTTACCCAGAGTAATTTGACATCTTACGTTATTTTAAGTTTTCCTCTTGCGTTGTGTTTTATTAGATACATTTTACATCACAATCAATTATTTTCTGCAGCCCAATTCCCAAAGGATTTGAATGGGCAACTGTACCAAAGTGCTTCAACAGCCCTGGAAAGTCCAGAATTCATCCCACATCTCCCAGTGCTCCCTGCAGAGTCAGGTAGCCATGTGCCTTGCTGAGTCTAAGACCTCCAGCTCCAATTATTTTTGCCACATGTTCCTAGTGGCTGCTTCTCCTCTTCCTTACATATGGTTAAAGCAAGAGGCTGATGTTACAACTTCCTTACATCCCCTGACTTCTGAGCTAATAGGAAGATGTACCTTTCCTCTCATACCAAAGCACTCTGAAGGCTGCCATCAAATCCAAGTCCTCCCACAATCTGTAATTAGCCAGGGGGGGTGACTGACTACCAGGAGGTAGTCTGGGAAGAAAGCTACTGTGTTATTAAAGCTGTGAGCTATGAGACTCTTGGAAAAAAAATGCAGATGTGATCTAAAGGGCAGAAACTTGATGTTTTCCATCCAGATATACATGAAGGAAGTGGTATCAGTTGGAAGCTGTGATGGATTTCTCACAGGAAGTGATGGTCTGATACCTGTGTGGGTAGATACCTGTTCTGTTCCTGTACTCCTGCACACCCAGGTTTTGCTAAAATCTCTGTCCAGGACTAGGCCCTTGTGAGAATCCAAGGAAGGCAGATGCCTGCTGGCAGAACTGATACATCTTGGTATTAAAGCACTTATGTCAACAATAGTAACAACTCAATCCTGAGATACATTGGGTGATTTGGCAGGACTTAGTGACCTCAGCACCCTTCTGGCCCCACAGCTTTGAAAGAGAATTGCAGCCATGTGATGCCTGTGTGGTGGTTGAAGACTGTTGGTTGAGCTGCATAGGTACCAGTATCCAGCAGGGACACAAAGGACCTCATTGCTTTATTCTCACGTTTCAGTCCTTTTCCCTCTCTATGCTAAGATGCCAGAGGAAAAGGAATAAGAAAATGGATCTTGGGTCAAATTCTTTTATCCATCCCTAGCTTAGTCACTGCTATGCCCAGGATACTGATTGCTGTGAATGCCTTTCAAAAACATGTCCTAGCCATTAAGTGGAGACAATTAGACATCCAACTTAGAATCGTTGCTGCCATTTCAAGAGCAAAGTCCCTTGAAGCTGAAGTTAAAAGTTATGTCCCTGACAGACCTTGCACTCTTTATACCTTCTTTATCATCCCTGTGGAAATTGTTTGCACTCATTTTTTCCTTGGTGATTCATGGGTCCTACTCTCCTTCCTGTAGTTGTTTGGCTGAAAATAAAGAACCAGTGAAATACAATGTACGTTCATTAGCCTAGCTATAATTTTCTAGACCCCTCTGTTCTTCTACCTTTACCCATTTTCCTCAAAAATTTTACTTATATCCAAAAATCTGAACTGTGGTCCAGTCACCTGTTGTTTGTTCCCTTCTCAGTTTAGAAAAACTTCCCTTCAACACACATATACATTCTCACAGAAGAACTTTGTGTCATAAAACCCTCTGCCTGCATTGTTTTGAACTCCTGACTTTATAGCAGTTACTCAGATTCTCTCAGTCTCATATTCTTCAGGTTTAACAAAGCAGGCATCTGTTATTCTTTTATTAACAATGGGGTAAAGGCCAGCTGTAAATGCCTCGTGTTTTCTAACTACTCATGTGGGACACTAATGCACAATTTCAGTTGGTGAGATCAGCCAGCAGATAAGAGGACAAAGCAGTGCATATTGCCATTATTTCTCTAATGTATCTGACTAAAACCTGAGTGGGAGGAAGTCAAGGTATCAATACTAGCTACTGTTTTCCACAATAGAAGGCCAGTATAAGCTCATTTAGTTCTTATAATGATGCTTTAATTTATAAATCATAGGTGTATTTGGTGCATACACTGACGAGATTAGATTAAAGTAACCTGTCCTTATAATCTTCAAGTGTTCCTGGTGATAGTGTAGTCTTCCTTAGTGCTTTATTTTTTTCATGATACAAATAACAGTTCTTTGAGAGAACTGACACGTCTTACCTTCCCTGTCCAGCTTCACCTGGGACCTTCACCCATAGCTGCAGCCCATTGGTCAGGGAGCACATCTTAAACTCATACCTGGTAAGCTGGTTCTCATCTGAGTTGTGTTATAGGTTGTGGTCTTGTCTCTGAGACCTTTTTCAAATGTTGATAGTCTTCTGTGCTGTCTTCTGGATGGACTTGAGCCCTACCTTTTAGTTTTTCTCTCCACTCTGCTGCTTCTGATTGGGCTATTTTTATGGTCAGTGCTGTGTGCGGGACTGCTGCGCAGGTGACGCAGGACTACGTCCTGCTTCATGAGGACACTACCTGTACTGTGGTCATTCTTGGCTCCTGCTTGCCCTCTCTCATGGGGCATCCTGTTCTTGCTGCTCCCTGCAGGCGAGGGGTGCACCAGGCAAATCCAAAAGAAACACAGCCAAGTGTGGGTGGAATGAGTGAGACAGTCCTTCTCACTGGCAGCCAGGAATTAAGCTGCATCTGGTGTAAGGTGAGCTGAGAGATCTTCCTCCATCCATAATAACTTTCTAGAGTTTAACTTCAGAAAACCAGTATTTTATCTAGTACTTTGGACTTCATGGTCTCTTGTCGCTTGAAGTAACTGAGAATACATATTGAGTTTCTTGTGCTGGTGATTTAAGGACACAATGTAGCATAGCTTTGAAAATGTTGTCAAATATTTAGGTAGAGTTTGGAGGTGACCCTAAGCAAGTTCCTCATTTATTCAGATCACAGTGGGAGAAAAGCGTAATTAGATTTTTTGCTTGTTTGTTTTGGTTTTTGTTTTTGTTTGTTTGTGGTTTTTTGTTGTTGTTTTTGTTTTCGTGTGTGTGTTTGTAGTTTTCCCTCTTTTCACCTGTCTTCCAAATTCAGGTGTGTATACCTTTGTGTAGCCATCTTTTTTTTCTATTTTTTTTTTCTCTGTCATTATTACAGTTTTCTTTTCATTAGATTATTATCGCTCAGCTCATTTGACTGGGAATTTCCCCCAGGATTGTGCCGTGCCAGAAGTAGTATTATTTTATGACAGATTTACATGAGAACAGGTTTCTCAGGTTCTTGATGGTAAGCTGTTTGGAAATATGTAGACTGAAAAGCTGCACTTTCCTGTAAAAAAAACAAAAAACAGCAAGGTCACAAACTTTTCTTGTTTTATATATCTACTTTCAGCCCCACAAAACACTGCCATCCAGCAGTTCACCCAAAGACTGTGGCCCGCATGTAGTCCTTGTGGCTCCAGAGTCTTTTACCTTTTTAATATCAGCACTGCATATCTGATACCAAATAGTTGTTTAAATTACTGGTATGATGAAAACATGAAATATTTTCTTGTTTCCAAAAAATGAATGGTGGTGGTGGTGGGAAACAAGCAGTTTTATTGTAGTTAGAAAGTTTGTAACTTTAATTCTCCTCTTCCTCTAAGTAATACTTTGTGTGTGGGAATTTGTGTTTAGCACCATTGCTTAAAGTGTGAATGATTTTGAGTGCTTCTGACAGGGAGGTTTGTCATGCAGTAGAGGAAAACAGTCTTAGAGAGATGATGGATCCTTTCTTCCATGCCAAAACCTTGTCCCAGGGCCTAGTAGACAACACCCTGGGACCCTGAGAGTATATATGTCACACAAGGAAGTCACTCCTTTGTCCTCAGTCTGAGGTTGTGGAAACAGCAGCAGAAGCTCTGTCATTCAGCCTTAAAGTGAAACTCTGGAACCTTAAGAAGAGGTTAATCAGGGCATAGATTGTGCTCAGTCTGTAGCCTGACACTCCAAACACACTGTATTGGAGTTGCACAAGCACCATTAGTAGAACTATAAGATGAAACCAAGGCATGTAACTGAATATCCATGTCTGAAAAGCCTACCTTGTGTAATTAAGTGTGTGCTTAGGCAGATTTGGGTGTACATCTTTTGAAAGAATCCACTAAGGCTACACTTTTAACATTTGTTCCCATTTGTGCTAACTTGTAGGAACTAAGCAATTAAACATTATACTATTTATTCAATTCAGGTTTTCGGGTGATTTTGAAGAACCACATCTGAAAGTCGCAAAGTTTTATTAAAGAACTGTGGTAATTAAGATAATACAAACTTATGATGTGGTTTTAGTCAGCCAATGCATAAAACCAATTTTAACCTGATACTTACATAGTGAGATTACTTGTATAAAGAACATGTAATGGAATTGTTAACACTGCTGAAATAAGCATTTTGCTTGCTAAAATGAACTTTTTCAGCCATTAACTTCCATGCTCATTGTTCTTTCAGCTTTGTAAGTGTATTTTACATAATGTCTTAATGTGCCCATACATTTAACTGTCTAAAGGTCAGTTTTACAGTAGTTCTGTGTATGCAGAATAAACAAGTGCAAGTTTGAAAACATAGCTCTTGACAAAATCATTGTCACATGTGGCATTTTGCTTAAATACTATGAATCTGATAATTGTGTTGAAACCACTACAGTTTATACTCAAATAGTTACTAAGCTTCTCAAACTTGTACTCTTCCAATGTAAGCAAACTGCTGTGATAGAAACGCCGGTCTCTTAATTTCGTATTCACATAGCTCAGTCCTAAAATGCCCTCTGCTGGACGCTGGCAGCAGCCAGGGAAGCAAGCGGCTTTAAGGTTAGTAGAAAACTGATGTCATAATGTGAATTACATCATCCAGCACAGTGCCTAGATTTTGAAGGACTGTCTTATTAAAATTATTTAAAACTTACGACTGTGTCATATGGAACAATTTAAATGTAGAAAAAAACCCCAACGAACTACTGATAGCTAGACTTAAATATGTTTCTAATGAATAAAATATTCTTGCACTGGAATTAAACCACTTTTGGTTGACATAATCTTTTTTCCCCCTCTCCTGGAGACAAACAATGTTATGTTGCTGAAGCTGACAGGTCTGTTGAAAAACAAAACTTACATTTTAACATTTATATTCTAAAATTATGGAGCAAGGAGAAGCCACATTTCTTACATAAAATTGTAGCTAAGGGAGGGTAAAGAGTTTAATTATAGGTGTTCACTGATCTGTCAGAGCTGCCTTACCTTATGCAGTCTGATGATAATGAATAAATAGGAGAGGGAGATCTCAATTGCTTTGTGTTGTACTGATGGATTAATGGCCCCAGAGTGCAAAAGATATTAATATCATCAGGCCAGTGTGTGATACAGCTAAGTGTGTGGCTCTGGAATATGCATACAGGCATGGTATGCTGGTTAGTAGCATGAAAAAAACATCACCTTTAAATATTTCTTAACTTTTTGAAGTCTTGATCATTAAAAATGATTTATATATTTGAATTTTAAAATAATACAACTTTATTTTCCCAAAGTCCTTATGTTTAAAATATATGAACCCATATATACGTGAATATTTTCCTTAATAGTCATAGATAATACAAAGTCAAACTTTCCTTGTTAATGAAAATATTCAGACAGGCTAAAGATACTTTGATAATTAGTACAATTAGAGTATCTTCTAAGACAAGACAAAATTGTTTGAAGAATTAAACAAATTAGCAACACTTTTGAAAATTTTCCATTTCTGTTGTTCATATCAGCAACCACGACTTTGGGAAAGCATGTTTAGCAGTACTGCAATCTGACAACCTTGTATTGTCATTAGACTCTTAAAATACTGCCTTTAGACATGTTTCTGCTTCATGGAAGTGTTTGTGTGATGATTGCATCTAACTTGGTTATATGTCAGTGCTGGTAGCCTCACTGATGCCTGTAGAACTACTTACTCATCTTTGAGCTGCAATGTAGCACCAATTAAGTTTTGACTGACAGTGCCAAATAACCATCTAAGTGTTTTGTTTTGGTTGTTTCTTTCTGACACAATGGTACCCATCCTTGCAGACGTAATGACAGAGCCCCCATCTGTCATCTGTCATCCCCAATTGCTGCTTCATAACAGTGAAAATTATAAATTTAAAAGTACTGATAGGTAGTTATATTGAAGACTATTTCATTCTCACATTAAATTGTCCCCCAGTTAAATCTCATTTCCAGCATAGCAATTCTAGTGATTTATCCCAGTCTCATGCATTCTAATGTGGTTGTTGCACAGTTACTGGCATTTTTTAAAGGATAAGTTCTGTCAGTTAAATTTGACATCATGAATAATCATAAGAGACTTGTTATAGTTCTGTTACTGTGGATAACTAATAGCATACATTTCTGTACTTAGGTGTAAACACTTTGAATCTTAAGAGCTTTCAGGATGCAAAGCCATTGCTCAGCTACCACACTTTCAGTTTACTTGAAAGAATATGTGCTTCTCTTACGGTTCAATACAAAGGAAATAAGACCAAAACTTCAGGAGTGCTGAAACACTAGTTTGTGAATGTGAGAAGAGATGACTTTTCAGAGTATTGAAAAAATTAGCTGTGTGTGGGGGGAGACACTTCCTTACTAAGGGAAGTTCTATTAATTGTCAGGCATATATGGCAGCAGTGCTAACTCCTCATAGATATGGAGGGAGAAAATGGGAGGAGAAAAACAGAAGGAAGATGTGAAAATACTGATAGTCTAGATCTCTTCAGTCAGTGAAAGAATTTCTTTTAAACGTGGAACTCCATTCTCAGAGTAGCTTACATGGGCACAGAGAGAGACCTATTGGGGATGCTCTTTCCAGCAGTGTTTATACTTCTGTTTATACTACTTATTTTACTTATATTGACTCATACACTGAGAGAATTCAAGATTGTTTTTTAAACTCTAGCAAAAGATCCTTCTGAAATCTGAAAGTGAGGGCATCTGAATTATTATTTTTCCTGCCTTGGCATAAATCTGAATATGCAAAAGATTTACAATTAAAGGATACTTTAACTGTCTTTGAGATAATGTTGTTATATTATCTCCAAAACCATATTATCCTTTAGGTTGATTTTTAAACTGTGCCTGAGTAAAATGAAAGCAGGCAAAAACTGAATCTAGAATGATGAGTGTCAAGCATAATTTTTGTTGCCTGTGTTTCTTCAAGCTTGTGAATAAATACTGAATATGGCCTAGACTTTTGTTGTAAATTGTTCACAGATAAAAAGTAATTTGCTATACCAAAAAAGTCATTATTGTTTCAGAAAAAAAGGGGTGTCAGTATATTTATATAGCAATGCAGTGCTAGTAAGAAATCACTTAACATATTCTAGCCAGTTTAGATGGGTGGATTTATGTTTATTAATGTTTTAACCCCTCGCTTGCAACAATTGTATTTTTTCTCCCATGCAGGTATTCAAAGCAAGCTTGTAACCAAACCTCCCACAATTTAAAAAGAAGTACAAAGAGAAATAAAATCCACCTCCAACTGAAGGAATAGTGCATCTTTAACATCGTTCTTCAGCCAAGACAATCACTGAATAGTGCTTAGCAACATTTTTCATTTATTGGCCATAAAAAAATCTATCTTCTCAGAGGAAACTTGATCAGTGCTGGTAATAGTGGTCTGGAGACAAAATAGAGAACCATATTGCGTGAATTTAAAGTTGGTCAACCACAAGTACCACACCATTCAATGGAATAAAATCTAAAACATTTTTAGATGGTCTGGGTATAACAGTTCCTTGCCCCTCAGCTCCTGGTGTGTCTGGCATCATGGATTTGAAGGAACAGGACATTTATTCCAATCTATCAGCGTGCCCAAGTACTAGCTAGTGGCCTGCTACTTACATGTAGCTCTTCCAGCTTTTTGTACTATCCTGGATATATTTGGATGTACCTTGATAGGACTGTTGTTTTCACTGTTTGCTGCTTTCGAACAGACCCTGTAAGCCATCATTAGCTTCACTGTGAGGCTAGTGAGGCACTGGAACAAGTTACCTAAAGAATGACAGAAACACAGACTGGCTTGTGTTGGAAGAGACATTAAAGATCATCAAGTTCCAGCTTCACTGCTGTGGGCAGGGACACCTTCCCCTAGACCAGGTTGCTCAAAGTCCCATCCAACCTGGTTTTGAACACTTCCAGGGATGGTGCATCTGTGATTTCTTGCTTCCTACTCTAAGTAAAGATCAGATTCATTACCACCTGAGAAACCTGTGATATTCAGCACCATCTCTGACTACCCTGATACCTAAAGCCTATGAGTATTCATTATTTGGGTTCCTTCTGGCATTCCACTCCAAGTGTATTACAAAGCTCTAAGTTTTATGTCAGCAATTTGTTTCCCCTGTGATGAAATTATATGTATCATTATGCTTCAACTGTAGGCTCCTGATTTGGAGTTAGATAAAATCATTTCTATCTTCTTGTTTGCTCCTGTCTGGATCTATCACTGTCTGTAAGTGCACAGATAACCTAAAAGCATTTCTAAAAATATTTATATAAATTTACAGGACTATTTTTACAAGGTAACAAATGCAGTTCTCAATAGTCATGTGCTCTAAATTTTAGGCATAAGTTCCACTCCATTTCAGAAATCTCAGGATTACCTATGCATCATTTGTATCACAGACCTTGTTAAGATTCTGCCTTTAATATTTGGTTATTGTTAACACAAGTAGACCATACTTTAATAACAAATAAGGGCTAGAGTTTTCAACCGCATAACGTGCTGATCTATTTAAACATTCTTCTTTATAAGGTGCTTAAAAACTGTTTGTGTTACTCTATTGCTTAGGCAAATAGTAGTCACACTATTTCCATATTTGTTAGAACTGAACATGGGTTTTTTTTCCAGTTATAATCAAAATATTTGCCTAGTACAGACGAAAAAGAATTCAGACTTACAGAAAAAGGTAAACTATGACTTATCCTTCTTGAGTTTTATTGTTGTGTAGATGGTCATAAAAAGATTTTCATCGATTGTAAGTCCTTATGATGTGATTGAATGGGTAGTCTACAATGTCAACTTGTCACTGATAAACTCTGTGATAACCTTGTCTGGTGCTGTCAGTATTAGACACAAACCTTCACATGTTATTGCTTTATATTTCCTCAACCTATTAATCAAAATTGAATTTATTTTTTTATTTTTTTTTTATATCTGTGTAAGTTGGTGTGTGAAATCTGATTGCACTGCTTGACAACATTCTATAAAAAAATACTACTCTTTGCATTGTCTTCCTTTAAGATCAGGTAACTTATCTCAAATCTCTTCAGATACAAGTTCTGGACTACCATATCCCTACTTGGAACCCACTTTTTTTAATTTGTTTGGAGTCTAAATAGATCTTTTTAACGGGAAAAAAGAAACCAAGACTTTGTCAGTTGGGTATGTGAAAACAGTTTTGTGCTTTGGAGCTATTGATTCTTCATGATTAACATGAAATATGTTAGAAATTAGGTATGTATTACTTGTAGGTTTTCCCTGTGCATGCATGCAGCAACTGAACTGACTCATATAATTTTAAATCTTGGCTTCTAACTCATATTAGTCAGGAACTTTTTCTTTTCCAGATTAGTAATAAAGTCATTTAAACTAAACTGAATTAAAATTGTAGTGTACTACACTTTCTCAGTTTAACTGTAATTGTGCAACATATGTTGATAGTACATCTGAAAATTTCAAGCTATTTTACATAAAAGTAATCACAATAAAGTGCTGGAGTTTAATCGGGAAGTAACAACATGACTGAGCAAAGAGTGCAATCTAGTTACGCTCATTAACCAAGCCAGTCCCACTGGTGTACTAGGGCTTTTGTAGAAGTAGCAGGACTTTCCTGTCCAAAGTAATTGCCTTTTCATAAGGTTTGAAATCTGTGTTAAGAAGTATGATTGTTTAATCACCATGTTATGCAATAGCATTTGGTATCTTGTTTGCTACACTATACTACATCAGCTAGAGTAATAAAAGAAAAATCATTATTTTTATAAAACAAGCAAGGTGGAAAATTAAATCTCTCTCCACAGCTGAATGCTAGTGAGACTCAATGTTTCTTGTATTGACATGTTTGTTTTTCAATTTCTTATGATTCCATCTTGGTATTGTACAAGGAAAACCTTTGAGTCAGCTCCTCATCTGCTAAATCTGCCCCAAATACCACTGTGACTCAGCCTCTCTATTTATTAAGAATAAGAGTCCATATATGGTCTTCTGCTTGCTGTCCCAGTCAGTCATTCTTTTGGGATATGTTTTTGTTGTCTATTGCACCATTCTGTAGCTCTATAAATGTCAAAAGACTGAATGCTGTCACGTGTGTGGTGGTTCTACTCCTGCAGAGCAAATGCTCACACTCTGTTTTTTTCCAAATCTTCACAAGTTTTCAGAGCCTGTAACTCCACTTCTTAACAGCTTGCCCAGATCCATTATGTTCCCAGTTCTCAAGTCACAGTTCCATTACTCTACTTAATGTTCAATATCAAGAGTTTATTAATTTCAGAATGCTTCGTTGTTTGCACTGTTAGCTGCCTTGGCTCTCCTCGTTGTATTTATCTCTAAAAAAGAAAAAATAAAAAATTGCAGATAAAATCTTCTAGTGCATTTTCTTGTTGCTGTGGTCCTGAGTTGAATTAGTTATAATTCAATAAGATAATATTAATGTCTTTTTTTTGTGGGAGTAAGGGAGAAAGTTAAGCTAAAATAAATACATTTTACAGTGGACGAAGTGTCTCTAGTAATTCAGGAAAGCTGTATTGTAGCCCTGAGATTTCACAAAGTATATGATCACCAAGTTGTAAACCATGCATGCTAGGCAATATATAGTTTTTAGTGGACATATGTAATAAGAACAAAGAGGCATATGTATTTACCTTTTTAGTTTCATAGAAAGAGTGTCAAAGTATTCATTTTGTTTCTGGTCAGCACGATTATTTTAGCTGCTGAGAGTAGCCTACTTTTAGTCTGCTTAATGTTTGAACAAGTGGCAAGTCTCATTTTTTGACAAGCACTGGAAAATAGTGACTTAAACTGGTCCACTCCTATTCTCAGTGAAAGCTGTCAGTATACATTGCTGAATGACTTAACATCATCCTGGCCTAACAATAGGTATTTTGCCATTCAAGGGAACAAATATCCTCAAGGCTGAACTTTATATCTTGATTGTGAAACCTTAAGTTTTGAAACAAGATTTAACTGTTATTGCAAGAATCTTTCCTAATATTCTCTGTGTCAATGGCCTTTTTTGCTCCACCTTATCATACTATTACCTATGCTCCCTTGTCTCTCCAAATATTGCTCCTGCTCATAATCTTTTCCTTATGGGGCTGTTGTTCCTGATCTTCCTGGTATATCAAAATTGAGAGAAAAAACAGATAAAGGAGATTATGCATACACTCTGTGCAGAGTGGATGGCATTTAACTTTATAAAGCTCTGTCTATGTTTATTGACAGGTAGAGCAGACCATGCTGTATAAAGCAGCAATGTGCTTGTAGGGGAGTGAGAGCATTGCTATCCTTGGTTCCACTCTCTACCACCGTCTGTGCCTGATTTGTTTTTATTTTTGTTTGTTTGTTTGTTTGTTTTTGGTTTTTTTTGTGTGTGTTTTTTTTGTTGTTGTTGTTGTTTTTTTTTTTTTTTTGTCTTCTATTACCATTTTTATATTAGCCCAGTAGTCTATCACATTCTTCATAAAAACCATATTTTTCTTCTGATAAGAAAAGAGGAATCAGTAAACTTATAAGAATTTCTTCCACATTGAAGGACTGATAGGTAATATTTGAGGTTTTATCAGGAAGATAGCGAATTCTGTTATTTTGTAAGCAATAATTAAAAAAAACCCCAAGCCCTATATCCATTATGAATAAAGAATATTTTTGACTTGATGTCTGAGATTTAGAAAACATTTAATATTATATTTGCAGTAAAATCACAGTGGTTGCCAGGAGACCTTTCTCTAATTTTTAAAAAGGTCTAAATAGAAATGCAAACCCTTTCTAATGTTATCTTGATGATAAGATAACAAATTGGAAATTTTATACCTTGTGTGATGGGTTGACCTGTCAGTTGCCCACCAGAATGCTCTATCACTCCACTTCCTCAACAGGCCAGGGAGACAACATGAGGTAGAAAAGCTTATCGTTCTGAGTAAAGACCTCTAGGATGGGGAGTTTTACACTGGATGATGTAATACTGGATCATGGGACATTTTATGAGTCTTTGATACTTTCTAAGATGTTACAGCTGCCTGTTACTTCAGCACAGTTCAGTCCACTATGATCCAATATGGCCCTTCAGCAGAGGTGAATACCTTGAGGCTTCCTGTGAATGTTTGATACTTCCTGGAGGGGAGTCATCACAGCTGAGCCATTTGTTTAAGGACAAAGAAACACTACTTCACCTCACAAGATTTGCCTTATCTTGTTGAACACCCAGCTTGTAGCCTCAGGTGTCAGGTGTACAGGGCCTCAGGGCCTGGGTGGTTACTTTGCACATCTCAGCTTGCACCTTGACTGTTTGAGCCATTAGCATTCCATTCTCTCTCACTTGTGGATATGTTCTTCTCTTGGGATAATTGGACAATAACACCACCTTTATCTCCTCTCAAGTTGCCCTCACAGTCCAAATTAGTAGCCTAATTGGGGAGGGTTGGGCTTCAGTGAGCAGTTGCTTTTTTTGGAGTTTACTATAGTGGACAATAACTTATTGCTGATCTTAACAATGTTAAGCTATTAACCATTTTAGTCTCTCACACTCTGTTATTCCAGCTCCTGAGCAGCATTTTTTACCCTTACTAAAATATGCTATCACAGAGGTGCCACCAACATCACTGGATGGATGTTGAGCCAGATGGAACTGGCTCTGTAAGACACTTGGGCAGCTCCTTCTGTCTCTTCACAGAGGCCACCCTTCAGTTCCCCCATTAGCAAACTGTTGCCATAAACCCAGTACATCTTGCACTTTCTTAGACGGTAGTGGAATATTGAAATTCCTTTAAAATGTTTATACAGAGCCATATCAGCCTCTTTCTTCAATGTGTGTTAAGAAAGTGTGACTATTTTATCCTCAAAAATACTGTTTTCTAATGAAGATATTTCCTGTTTTCACTGATAGAAGTGTATGCATCACAAATAATAAGACTAAGAATGATTTTTTTGTCTAGTTGAAAATAATTGATTTTACTACTCCCATATTAATGGTAGTAAAATTTCCTTTTTCCATATCACTTTTCTTTTTTTTTTTTTTCCAAAAACATTTCTGTCTTTACTTGGAATGGTGAATGTTTTGGAACCTCCCTTAACTAGGGCTCCAGAAATCTTGGTACAGATAAATGCTGTATCTGAGTTTTTTATAAATCTTTTTTCTTCTATTTTTTTCCCTCTCAAAAGAGAAACATTATGCTTTGCCATTTAGGCAGAGTTTAGAAGTTTAGAAGCCTTAAAAAATGGAGTAAAAAGTCTCTCTCCCATTACTAAATTTCCTATTATAATACACATAAAAAATGACTGATTTGTTAATAAGGTTTTGGGGAAATTGCTGTTTTTTTGCATAGCTGTAACTCAGCAGTATGTGTAAAATATGGAAAATTAGGAAACTATATAATGAGCAATATATGCTAATCTTCCTTCAATGAACTATTTTATATTTATACAAATTCTTTTTATAAATTTTTCAATATAGCTACTTTAATATATGCAAAGTAAGAAAATATTTAATGCAGCACAACACCACTTTTCTTATGGATATTTTGCAACAGTGAACTTGGTGGAAACATCCTATGTGTTGCATAGAACTATTCTTGTGTTTCTTAGTTGCTATTTCTTTGCTGAGGGAGTTTAAACTGAAATTTGTGCTGCCATTGTTATACATATTTGAATAGCACAAATGGTTTCATTCATTTTGTCACAAAGAATAAAGAAAATAAATGTATTTCCACCACTTGTGACTTTTTAAAATTAAGATCTGTCCTTTGTGATCTTCCATGATTATGCTTTTATTACAGCTCCCCATAATTACAATCTGTTGTAGAACACTACTGCAAACTGTCTGGATATCTCTGCTTTACTCTCCCCAAATCAGGAAACACACTGATAAGATTTCCCTGAGCCTTCCCTTCTTCAGACTGATCAGTCCCACCTCTCACAGCCTCTCTCATATGACAGGTGGTCCAAGACCTTCATGACCTTTGTGACCCTTTGCTGGACTCTATTTCACATGTCCATGTCTCACTTTTACTGGGGACCCCAGCACTGTACACAGCACTCAAAACTTGCCTCTCCTCTGAGCTGCCAAGAAGAATCACCCCCTCAACCTGCTCAAATATTCTTCCTAATTCAGGCTGGGAGTCTGTCAATGCGTTTTCTATGGAGGGCACAATGCTTGCTCATGAACAACTTGGCATCCAATAGACCCCAAGGTTTTTTATTTCCAAACTGCTTTTTATCCTGCCAGTCCGGTGTTTGTGGTTATTCCTCCCCAGGGGAGAACTTGGCATTTCCCTGTGTAGAACTTCAATGAGGTTCTTTTCAACACATTTGAGCAACTTTTTGTGGTCCCTCTGAATGGCAGCACACCTGTCTGGTCTATTTATCACTCATCCCAGTTTTGTATGATCTGCAAATGTGCTGAGGCTGCACTCTGTCTCATGGTCCAGGTCTTTTGTGAGTATGTTAGACAGTGTCGCTGCAGTATTGACCCTTGGACACAACAGTAGTGACTGGACTACAGCTGGACTTCAACTTGTTGTTCACATCTATGAGTCCAGAATTTCAGCTAGTTTTCAGTCCACCATACTGTTGACTTATATAGTCCACTTGATCAGTTTGCCAAATAATCTTTAGTCTTAGATCATGCTAGATGTGAAAAAACAACTCTAGAAAGTTGTATTTCTTGTACAGTGTTGTTTCTAAGTTTTCTCAGTGATATTGTCATTGGCTGGGGACACCTTATTCCTGAAATGTAGGCAGAAGAATCTCATACTGCTTTTCTATTCAAGATTGCTTGCAGCCCAAGTTCAAAAAATAAAATCTGCTTTTGGTAGCCTGCATCTTAATGAAGATGAATAAAGAGTGTATTCCATAAAATTGATGTCTAGAAGGAGCAGATTTGCTGCAGGGAATAAAGGAAGATTCTTTCTTCATCCTCATTACCATGACTTCCTGCAGCATGACCAATCCAGGCAGATGGAGGAATAGCCTTGTGCTTATACACCCATTCCTCCTGTCCACATGACTTTGGGACCATTTCTGTATTTTAATAACATTTTGCTAATATACTGACTGGTTGATATGTCATCTGGAGATATTTTACAGTGAAAACATGCTTTACTCTTATGCATAAAATCCCCGTGGTGGCAAAAAGCCTCTTGTGCCATACAGGAAAAACTCCAGACCACAGCTGTTATCCTTTTTAACTCTGCTTATATGGGTTACCTTTAACTGAAAGCTCTCATATAATGTCTGCTGTGTGGACTTGTTTGTTAAATTCCTGTCTTTTTAAAAATAGACCTTTTAATATTTTCAACAATTTTCTTGGCATATTTGAACTTTGACTGTAAAGGTAGGAAATCATTATTTCAGTAGCGTTTTTCCCTGGAAAGGCATACCCCCTTTTTTGGCTTGAATGAATTCCATCTATTACTGGCACTTCATTTCATTTTGAATGGACTTCATTTTTAATATTTTTTTTTTTATTTATACATTGGGATCCTGCCTTATCCTTTTATGACACATTTAATAAAAAGTTTGTGTTGTTTTCTTTTTTCTCCCATTAGAATTAGTTCTTTTCCCCTGGATATACATTCTCCAGTGGAGGCCTAAAAGCAATAGATAGTTCTTCCATTGCATCTGTCTTTTGCAAGTTTGGAGACCTAGACATCTAATTTTCACTTGATTTATAAGCTGGTAGTGAATTTATGGGCATTGCCACTTTTAGACAGTGTATTTTTGGATTCATCTTGCAAACTTTACATTTTCAGAAAAAATGCCTTTTTACTTTTTTCAAGACCCTTCACATTTCAAAAACAGTTAACACTTTCTTCCCAAAGCAAGGCCTTTAGGGAGAAATTCATCTTGTCCTTTCAGTGAAAGTGCAAGGGATCAATACTTTGATATGTTGTTTTGCTTTTTATGTATTGCTGCACTTTTCCTCTCAATTGTTATGCTGAAGGAAAGACCTTACATATGAAAGTTCTCTAACTTTTTTTCCCCCCATAAGTCTATCAGTACACAGTTTATAATCCTTAAAATTAGCCTTTTCATTGTTTTTCACTTTTTTTTTTTATGATGAAGTCAAGATTTTGTTTGGTTTAATGATTTATTATCTCATTTTTATTTACTGACTTGCTAAGAAAATGCTGGCCTTAATGCTGTCCAGTTCCAGTCTCATCCTTGGAGTTTGGGGAGACTAGTGTTGATATTTTCCTCTCTGATGCTGGAATATCTGTCATAAATATGTTAGTAGATTAGTGAATATACTATCAGTTAGATAAGAGAATTTCTTTTATTTTAATCTTTGTGAGGTTTTTTCCTGTTTTTTCTCCCCTACCCCAACCCTTGGAACAGCAAGTTACTGCTTCCAAAAGCTTGAGAATATAAATCAGTGAAATAAGATTTTCTTTCAATATAAATTCTTCAGGTGAATCCCATTAGAAATGGAGCAAGGGAAGGAATCTGTTAATTAGTTGTTAATATATATCATCTGCTTTAATAGTTTAGGGAGCTCACTGGAGCAAGTTGTTCAAACTAAAGGTTGTAATTCCTGAATAGTGCTTTTATTGCAGCTAAGCCTGTTGATGAGTTTCAGATAATTAATTTCTTTTAATGGTGTACCTGGGTCTTATTAGCACTTTTAATGGAAAGTGAAAATTTTGAAAAATTTAAAAAAGAAAAAAAGTGGAGGTCTCCATTAAGGACGTTATGGCACAAAAATATCTTGTTTTTTCACTTGAAAGTATTTAATTTTTTGAATTACATATACAAAGTATCAATCAGTACATTTTTTTGACTGAACCAAAATCAGTAAGTTTTTATGTAGAACTATGATTTCATTATTTTTTCCCTTATTATCTTTGAAATTTACCTATTGCATAGCATGATGTATTGATCATCCTGCATCTCAGTCTTCTATATAATTAAGAATTTATCAGGTCTGACTTCTCTATAATTGAAAGAACTGGTGAGAAAGTTGCTATTACAATGATCGAGAATTGAGGAAATACAGATCAAGAATAAACTTGCTTCTTAGTTTAAAATAAATTGTGTGCATTTCAGGCAGATTTGGAAGCATTTTCAATACAGTGAGGCTAAAACAACTTACACAAAGAATGGATTGTACCCTGGCACATCTAGCTGTTAACCAGTGGTCAGCATTGGGGAAGAGACTGCATAGATGTGGAAGTGGACTGCTTTCACTACTAGGGTTCCTCCAGTGGTAATGTCCTCCTATATACAGGGCAAATTGTCTTTTAAAAGATGTAAACTAAAATGTATGGTATGCTTTTATGTGCTTCCTCTTTGTATGCAGAATTAATTGTTTCAAATAATATGGCTAAGTTCAAATGTTAAGTACTGCAGGGGGACTGTCAATATGGTGCACCATATCATGTATGGAAGAACCTGAAACAAAGGAAGTCCTACAGTTTTCAAAAGTATGTTTCAGTTCAGACTGAAACATAAGCACATGCACTGACTTAACTTGTGGTTGACCCACCTTTCCACAATCTCCAATTCTTTCTGCATATGATGAAGCCAAGGAAGTTTCACTCTCAGTGTGTGCCATGAACATGTTGATTAATGCAGCTAATAATCAGTCACCAAATAAAGCTATTTTATCACTACTGACAGTAATTTTGAAGTCAAAGATGCACATTTATCCTTTCTCATATGAGTTTTGGCAGAAATTTTTCCATCTAACAGCATATAAGCTAATAAATTTAAAATTCCTCTGTCCTAGCATGCTGATTTGCTCTCAGCAACAGGACAGTCAAATAAACAGGTCTAGCACTGGAAAACTGACAGACATGAGATTCATAAAGGCAAGTTTAAGTGCTTCTCTAAAACCATTTTGAAAGCATCATTAATCATGCTGGGCACTGAGCCAATATAAGCAACTAGTTATAATCATATTACTCCTTTTAACAGGAAAGATGAACTTCTCCTCTTTCCCCTGCATAGTTCTTTGCACAGAAAGTACATCCAGCCTCAGCTGGAAATCTTCCTTAGCAGGGTTGGAAAGAAAGACAGCAAGACGTTTATTTCAGTTGTTCCACCCTTCTCTTCCCTTTGTAAAGGTTTTCTTTCATTAAAAGTATATCCCTTGTTTCAATTGTAAAACTAATGGCAAATCTTTCTTCTGCTAAGGGATACTCTGCACACTATGCAAAAAAGCAAAAGAAAAACCAAAATTTATGTCCATATTATGCATTCCTCTGCAGCAGGTTACTAAAAGGACACACTGCTTCTATGAAATGCAAATTCAGAAGCATTTCTGTGGACCACATGCATTGCATCCTAATGCTCTTTAAAGTTCTCACTCAAGCAAAATTACACTGAACATTTATGAAATAAAATTGTCGATAGAAATTTTTCGTGGAGTCCTATTGCTCCTTCCTTGCTCACTGTCAAACAGGGGGCAATGGGTTTTCCATCTATAATTTACTGCATCTACCCGGGGACTAATTATACTAATTAGGTCCTTTGAAGATGAAAAATACAATTCTTTGATTTTATGGATGTTGCTTTCAACTTTATGGATGTGGGTTTAGAGGCCTACTGTTCTCAAGGACTTGCACATTACAAAATTCAGAAAGGATACACATTGTTCTTTACCTAAAAGCTTTGTTTATAGTATTTTCATTCAAAGTAAAGATTAATTTTGAAGACTTGTATTTCAGTTCATTAATTTAAACAAACTCGGGGTTAAACTTGGAACTGTAGGAGGACCAAGTATATCATCCTCATTTCTATTGATCCTGGGTCTTGCTCTTACATGTTCTTATTTAGTTCTTAAAATACAGTCAAGAAAAAATTGTGCTCAGTTTTTTGTCTGGAAATAAATACTAGTCTCTTGAATTTAATGTAATTTTCATTTAGTTCAAGGTGAGACTTTAAAATGGACATTTAATTAGGTAGTGAGGCATCAGTACTTATTTTTACCTTGAGGTGCTTGCTGGCCCATTATGATCCCTGTAAGAAAACCACTCTGTAAGGTTTCAATAAAAACGTATTTATTAGAGTTAATACTACATGAAGAGAACAATGTAGGCAACCTTTATGTCCCTTTAGATGCTTGAAACCCCAAGTGGTGTAGCACTGAATGGCCTTCAACCCCCATGTGATACATTGTGCAGACCTCATCCATAAAAGAGATCCTCTCCTTTTGGTCCTTTGAGCTAGTCCTCGCTTTCTTACATGGAAACCACTCTATTCAAAATTTCTGTTGTCAGACAGGAGGGACATTTTTGTGAGAACTGGCAGCTGTACAATTAGATGAAAGCAAAGCAAGGTAGTCAGTGGAACTGCAGGTACCGAGTAGGAGTAGCCTCAGGTTCCTCTTTTAAAACCAGCTGGTTGTGTTTGTCCTGTAGCCAAAATCTTTGCAGCACTGGCCTGAGGGCTGTGTTGGTCCTGCATGTAGGTGATTGTTCCATGTGCAATGGCCAGGTAGTCAGGACCACTGCACTCCTCCCTAATTGTATTTTATTAGATATTTTAAAATTAAGCATGTATACCTCTGAACTTCAGGAGACTTTTATTTTTCTCTGTTTCAGGGATAATAGAATAAATCAAATTCCTAACAGGAAATCCCAGAAAAACTGCTTGAATTCTTGGTTAAATCCACTAGTAAGTTTTTAGGTAAATAAACCTAAGTAGGTGTTCTTAAATTGTTTATTCAAATACAAGGTGATTTGTAAAGTTAAAGACTGCTAATAAATTGGTATCACAGAGCTGGCAAAACACATCATGTATCATCAGCTTTGGTATAGCTTCTGTGACATGAATACAATTACTTTATATTGCATTTCAAAAGCAAAAGAGAAAGAACTAGTTTGAGAAAGCAACTAAAATACAGCAAATGAATATAGTTGGAGTTGGTTATTTCATTTGCATTTTTTTCCTGGCTTTTAAATTGCAGCAGTGCCGGTTTCTTCTTTACCCTCCAATAGCAAAACATCAGAAGTCAAATCATAGTAATTTATGACAAACAGTGTATGTGAACATAAAATGGATAATTAATGGAATATTTAGCAAATAAGAGGTAGAATGCAAAAGTAGCAGTGCAGTGAAAATTTTCCCATTTCAGAAAGAGTAAGGGCTGAACACTGTGAAGATGCATCTCAGTTTGAAAAGTAAATTTCATTAGTTGTTTCTTCTTTAATAAAAACATATGCAGTGTATATAACTCTCTCTATTTATCTAAAGTCACAGTTTATCTTATGATGAGACCTTCTCACCAGACCTAATACCATGAGGTTCCCCTTTAATTCTGGTAGAAATTTTTATGGTCATAAGGTGTTGTTTATTGTATAGAAATAATTCGTATCATGTCCTCTCCTCATCATTTCACTCATGCAGAAGGAAGAGGTCAGTGGGGGGCATTAATGCCTTGTTGTTTTCCAGACTTCTCACTGCAAGTAAGTTACAATACCTTGTGATGTATTTGGCATAGAGTTTTGTATTGTGCTTCATAAACTCAATGACAAGAACAAGAATACCACTGGTAACTAGTCCAACTATTTCCCTGCATTTGATGTGGAAAAAGAGGACATTTTCTTTTCTCTACCCTTTATTCTTTATGTAGCACATAAGCAAATAATTGCTTTTCCTTTTAATTTTTGTAGTACTGTTAATATATTTAAGCATTGATCAATAAAAAAGAATCTGTATAAAAACTCCGTATTCTGAAAATAGGACTGGATAGTTTTTTTGTTTGTTTGTTTGTGTTGTGGTTTTTTTTTTTTGTTTGTTTTTACTTTTTTTTTTCCCCTATAGAATATTGCTGTATTTTAATAAGACTGCACAGCAATAGCAGAAAATACACCAAAATGAAACAATAGCGTGTGCCTTACAGGGCTTTTCCTGAGTAGAACACTGGAGTAATAAACCTTCCATAAATGATAATAGTGATTTTGCTGAATACTTTGTAGCAGGCATGAGGTAAAAATGTGGTTGAAAGCCGACTAAACACCTACAAAGAACAGAATACATTAAAATATGATACTTTTCTCTGTTCATACTTGTATTTATGGGAAAAAGAACTGAGAACATGTACAAGTACAAAATAGGGGAATAAAGAAAGCATAAGCTTACAATATATAAACTTTAAATATGCATAGGCTGGAATTTCTGTTCAATTAGACTTGATCTGGATTCCTATATTTGTGTTGAGAGACATCTTCAAATACCCATTAATCCAGCCAATTCCAATCATAATATTTAGAAGGCCTCAGTGTTAGCAGCATAGAGATTTATCTGAGTCACATTTAAATATATGAAAGATTATGTTCAAATCTGTATGTGTCACCCTAGGTGTCTTTGCAGTTAATGGAAACTAACAGATGCCTTCAGAGAATGTCTCATCTGGTCTATCGAGACCAGAGAGAAGTGACTTATTGTGAATCACTCTCTGAAGGTGCCAGTTTCTCTCAGTGGACTACAGCAGGAACCTTCTGTGACTAGCTGAGATTAAACCTCCAAGTTAAAATGAGTGGATCTCTTTTTCCATTACCTGTCACTGCAGAAGTACGATGATGAAGCGTTCGATGAAGTTCACTCTATTTAGAAAAAGAACTTGGTTTTTTAATAGATACAGAAGGTGAAGGAGATAATGACTCCGCTTAGTTTATCAAATTCATGCTAACTAATAAATAAATTGTATCAGATTAAATTCTGGATCAGCAACACTGAAAAAGTCATGGTGAGCTGCAGGGAGAAAAATCTGTATATTCCATTAACTAATATCAGAACAACATAGAAACAACTTTTCCCAGAACACCAGAAGTAACACGGGCACAAGGAATGCTCTAATGCCCTTGAATGACTTTTGTGGTAATTTGTGATGGTAAAGCCACTCTGCCTGAAATTTCCAGCACTTTAGTATTATCCAACACCTGTCAGAGAAGATAATTTGGCTTTACCTGTTTTCAATCATTTCATGTTTCTGCTTTCTTTGAATTTTAGAATGAATTAAAGGTATCTGTGAAAGTTCTTCCCTTTTTAAATGTGCATCCAAATTTTCTCAGATATTTTCTTTCAGAGGCTTTTAAGCAGTTATTTATTCATCTGAAAGATATTCAGCATTCAAATCTACATGCTAATAGCAAAAACAGAATTTGAATTGAATACGAGAAGTTTGGTCTTTAAACATCTTTTTGAATAAACCTATTATCAACTACTAATACTCAATATTATGGATTTAATATAAATTCCTTCACAATGTCCATTTTGCTTGCATGTGACAGCCAAAGTAGATAAATTCACTTAATTCTCATGTTCCTTGACTTCTAAGGTTATGCTGAGTTTTGATTTGAATAAGTTCTGATTAGATTTTTGTGGTTTATTTTTGTTTCAGGATGGTCTACTATTTTTCTTTCTTACTTTCATGTTAGTTGAGCTATTACTTCCAAGAACTATTTTATTACCCACAATTACATCTTCTATGCACTTCCTGTGTAGCACAAAATGTTGTTATGTCTAAGTAGGCTTTTT
>VXAU01004999.1:103308-133781 GCA_013399695.1 Formicarius rufipectus | reverse complement strand
TTTTTTTTTTTTTTTAGAATGGAGTGGTAATGTCAGTCAGGGAAGATGTATTCTTGACTCTGCTTGATATCGTGTTAACCTGTTTGCTTAAGCCCAAGCTTAGCTTGAATGTGTAATCTTAACTAGGTGTAAGATCAAAAGTCTTATTGATGTTTATTGACATTATATTTTACTCAGTTGTACAATGAATTGCAATGAAGGCAATGGCATGCACTTTCAAAATCTAAAGAGCTTATAGTAAGAGATTTTTGCTATTTCCTTCACTCTGGTATTTCTGCTTAGGATGGATGTCTGGTAAATATATATGGTCTTCTGAGTATGAACACTGCTGCTGCTTCAGCCCCCACAGCTTCAACCTGACCTTTTTTATCTCAATGATATAAAATGTCAGTACACTTCATCAGTAAAACTCATTGTTAACATTTATTAGGATGTCACTCTTCAGTTTGTTCATTTGTTTGTTTGTTTTTCTTAAAGGTATGTTACTCATTACTGAGTCAAACTTCCTTCATAACTTAATAAAAAATGTGGTTTTTTTAGGTGGATATTTTTCATATTCATATTGGCAGTGACCACGTTTTCATCTGCAAATATCATTTGTGTTATGTTTTTAAATATGTTGTCCCTTTGTTTTTACTATCCTGGGTATGCTAGTGTCATGTTTATGCAATTAATTATGATTTTTAGCTTTCCTTGTGACTGATCTTTCAATGACTTTTTAAGAGTTCTTCAGTTGCTACTCCCCTTGTTCTTTTTTGTTTGAGTATAAAAAAGCTTTTCAAAATTTTGGTGAAAAGAATTTTTGAATCTGACAAACTTGTTTATTGATGAATCCTTATATTGTATTGGTTTTATAGTTTTTTTCATTTCCTTCTTATTGCTCAGCATTTTTAAAAAGGAAAAAAATAGAAGATGCTTGGCAAGTTTCTATCTTCTCTTAGTTGCGTAAGGTTTAGATTACCTTGTTCAGAACATTTAATTGTTATGATATATGATAATATCATGCAGAAAATAATCCCTATCCTGTTAATGGTGATTTCTTCAACTCTATATGCTATATCTCTTTGAATTATGTATTACTTCCTTTGAAAATTACTTTTGTCTTGTACCAGGTTTTTATCATAGTGGAAAATTTATTTTTCTTGAGTTAAATTTTCAGCCATATTGAACATAAATAAATATCTCAGATGTTCTGAGGGGTAGATGTAGGTTTCCTTCGAGTGTCCAGAAAATTATTGTTTTCTCAAGATTCTTGATTGTTTTTGGGTGAATGTATGGAAAGGATACTCTTCTACTTGTAAGTCTAATGCTAGACACAATTTCATTAACACTCTACTATTTTGATTTCTGAAAATGTTAGTCCATTTTTCCTTCCCTTTATATTTATCTATCTTGAAAAAAGTCCCTCGTTGCTGGCCTTAATGTTATTGGGGTTTTTGTCAGGCCAAGTTGGTAGGCAATAGTGGAATTAACCTTTGATCTCAACTTCGTGTCATCTCTTACTGTATAACTTATATAATTACTGTTTTCATGTAATGTGTTTAAACCTGGTTCAGAGAAATTACTGTTGTTGTTTGATCTATCAGCAATTTTTCCTCCTTTAGAAGTCATAATTAATACTACTTGCTTTCAGTGTTAATCCTCTGGCCTCCTTGAATATTTTATGAGTGTTTTTATTCTTAAACTGCTTTTTGTCTGCTCCTGGCCATTGACATGTTCTTATTACAGTGATTTAGGATTACACTCATCCAGTTCTTTTAGCAGCAATACCGTACTCTTGCAGTTACAGTTGGTGTCTAAAAACTGACTTTCAAAGTTTGTTATATCTTAATAAAGAGCTTTTTAGAGCCCTGGCATTCCAATCAGAAATGCTTGCCAAGAAGAGAAGGTTGCGTGCTATGCATGATTTTGAAGGAGTGCCATGGTATATTCCTGTAACTTCCTATTTTTTGGGAGGGGAGAGCTTGGAGAGAGGGGGGCATGTGGGCTCTAGTTTAAAGAATGCTCTCTTGACCTGCTGGCCCTGCTTCTACTGATACAGTCCAGGATACAGGTTGACTAACTACCACAAATGCGAAAGGCCATCAGATTTGTCAGACACAAATTTCCACTAGCAAAGTCATGTTGGCTGTCAAAAATTCACCTCCTTATTTTACATGTGCCTTTGAATATTTTCCTGGAGGGTTAGCTCCATGACCTTTCTGGGACCTGTCCTGTAATTCCCTGGGTCTTTTTTTTTTTTTTTTTTTTTTTTTCTTCCTTTTCAAAAGTGGGGTTTACATCTCCCCTTTTACAGTCAGGGGGAACTTCACCAAAGTGCCATGACTTTTAAAGTACAATTGAAATTTGCTTGGCTGCTTCCTCTGCCAGTTATGTCAGGACCTGCAGATGCATCTCATCAGGTCCCATTAACTTATCCACCTTCAAGTTCTTTAGCTATTCTCAGACCTGATCTCCTGAAGCAGGTGGTTCTTCACACTCCTAGTCCTTTTCCTTCTGCAACTTGTGTGGTCTGGCTGGAACACTTGCTGATGAAGATTGAGCAAAAAAGTTAATGAGTACCTTAGCCTTCTCCATGTCCTGGGTAACCCATTTCCTTTAGGAGAGGACCCATATTTCCCCTAGGCTTTCATTTATCACCAGGATATATAACATTTGGTTATGTATGTTAATATAAGAGATAACATTTTGCACAACTTTAATATCCCATTTTGCTTCCCTGATCTCTCTGCCAAGGACAGCAACCTGAAACAGGCCCCTCTTTAACTTATGAGCTATTTGGGTTTATATAATGAGATGCATGTGCCTGCAATGTCATGTTTTTGTCATCTTGTCTAAACACAGAATTCATACTGGTTCCCTTAACAATTCTGCTTCTCTAATTCCACACAATGCACTGGGAACCTTAGATAGTTTCTGAACTGAACTGTGAGAAAAAGGGGCCTAGAATGGAAATGTGCATCATTAATTTTACTTGATTTACTGCTTTTTTTTATAATATTTGAGTGTGAGAAAATTCATACTCTGACAGTCTGAAAATATTGCAAAATGGTACTTTTTCCTCTTGACCATCATCATTAATAGAAACTACATTTCACAAGTATTTTCCATTTTGTTTGTTGCTATCTGAGATTAGACAACCCAAATGGTGAAACAGAAATAAAAACACTAACATTTTAAAAGATGGAGTCCTTATGAGATACATAGGTTTATATTTTGTGGTGCTAAAGTGTTCATACTGGCTAGGTAGTTTTATTACTCCATTCTTGGGGACAAATAAATCAATAAGAAGAGCACTTATAAAGGCCCTTCAAAGGAGGTAAGATCATAAAACGGTGGATAGCTAGTCTGGGCATTTTATTTATTTCATTATAAACTTTTAATGGTTTCTCTTAAAGTTCTTTTGAAAAATACCCATTGCACTCATCTCCCTTTTTGTTATTTTAGTTTAGTGATCGATAGTATGAAGAATGGAAATAAGAACTACATATTTAACAATTTTTAAGAAGAAATATGACTCAAAAAGGCTAAGCACATAGCATTTCCCTGTACACACAAAAAAGTGAAATAAAAGTAGAGAACCTTGTGGGGAAAAAAGCCCTCCATCTATTTTATAATAAATTATATCTTTTCTGAAAAACTTTGCAATCTGTGGCTACTCTTGGCTGGACTTCGCGAACGAAGATCTTGGGATAAGCCTGCGCAATGGATTTTTTAGGTGAGGCACAGTGTGCGCGGAACTGGCCCCACCCCCTTTACTCCTGAGGTTCATTTTGCCACGGCCGAGCACGCTCAGACGGCGACAGCGAGTTCCTCCAGGATTCGAACCAGCGTCCTCAGAGGAGGAGCCGGCTCCACAGGCGGGGGCCTACGCCACTCAGCCAACGCCCCTCGGCCAACGCCCACCGCCTCTCAAGTGTAATATCTCAAATTAATATTAAGGAAAAAAAAACCTAACAAATAGAAAAGCAATAATGTCAGGTTGTTGAGCAATCCTGGGAGCCCACGTAGGTCAGAGCACCAGGGGAAGACCTCACCTTATCCTCTCTGCCACCGAATGACACAAACGTGGCACTGCAGCCACGCCTGCAACACAAGCTGGGGCAAGTCTGTGGCTATTAGATGGGTTAATAATTTCTGATCTAGGGGCATCTACTGACGTAATTAATTTAACTGTATTAGCAGTGTTAGAAAAGACACCAAGAATAAAGTATACACATTGTGAACAGTGTTGATTTAGGATGTTTACCATTTTAATCCATTTGTAGTTGGTTTCCCTAATTATCTTTTGCATGATATTAAGGACTCTAATTACGTGCTGAAATAACTTTACTTCATAGTATCTAACATATGCAGTGTCTAATGTGTGTAACTCTGTTGAAGACTTAATTGCCTAGAGAATTATTTAGAGAAGTACAAGTGGATATTGTATTTAAATATAGAAAGAGTAATAATCTGTGTGCATTCCAAACAAATGGTCTTGCTTATGAAAAGGCAGGACAGTGGGATGTGAGGAGCCATAACTCGATATATTGCAAATGTGCTGCTTCGAGGTAGGCTCCTCTAATCTACTCGTGCTGAAAGAGTTTTGAAAAGATTCTCTGTGCTGTGTCTTGTGTTTCTAATTCATTCATTTTGGATATCAAGAATACAAGTCAGAGGTTACAGTAACAGTCTTCATGACCAGACAAATTAGAAAGGCAGCTCTCATCAGAGATCCTTGAAAAGATCCAAGGTTCTCATCAGTTTACAGATTTTGAAAGTTTTGTTTAAATACTGACTGACCTGAATCCTTTTTTCTGCTCATCATACTCTCATATCCTTGGAGAAACAAATTTTAACAACTAAATTGCCAAGATGTAGGACAGCAGTCTCCAATAGTCAGGTTTCTTTCACAAGATTTTAATACCACTAACAAAAACTTAGATTTAATTTGTATAATTGCTCTTTTCAAACTAAAAGATATTCACTGTAGGTGAAATGGGAATAATTCATGCAAAAGACCACAAATAACTAGTACTTGTAATTAAAGAACTCTACTACTCACTGCCAATAACTGAACAACAAGACTGTTTAATCTGCAAAACATAAGTCTTCAAAATCTTTTTACTTTCAAAAATCTGGATTCTTTCTAAAAGGCAGATATGCCTCAAGATATCTGTGAGCGAAACTTACAGACAGAATCAGTTCCTAAAATTCAGCTTGCTATGAACACACTGGTTGTTATATGGTTGAAGAAACAGTTCATTCCCATTTAGCAATATAATACGGAGAGACAAGATTGAGAAGCATCAATATTCACTAAGGTCTAATTTGGCCCTGATTAATGTAACTATCCTGAGGTGGAGTCAATCAGCAAATTCATTGAAATAATTGTTCAGGATCTGATCTTCCTCCTTTAGACTTTGCCATTATGCTGTGACCTAATTATTTTATGGTTTGTATCCTAGTGGATGGAATGCCTTCATGGTACTTTACTTTGATCTATTGTTATTCATAGAGAAGCCCAGTTTCATTCTAGTTATTTTGATGAAGTTAGTAAAATCTGTAAAGAACAAATCATTGTTCTCAATCTGCAGTCATGTTCCATTAAAGATTAAGGGAGCCAGAACCCATGAAAACATTATTACCAAGGTATTTACTCTCACAATAAAAATATCTGTAGTGCATAGAACCACAACAAAGCAGAAATAGAACTGACCTTTTTATTAGCATTGGCAAGAGTAATGTCTCAAAACACTCACAGCAGGAACCTAAATGATCATAATTACATTATTGGGGAATTCAAATATTATGGTCCAACTCCCTACAACATGAAGACAGTCTTTATTGAATGAATCACTTTCCTTTTCCTATTTTTAAACTCTCTCCATGCTCTTCCCTAGCAGTCTACCATGTTCCGAAAACTAAAAACTTCTATGTCGTTTGCTGAAAAAAATATTTTCTGCCTTTCAAATACTATTCAGAATGTACGGTTTACCCTAAGTCAATCATTGTTTTCTTACATTAAATTAGACAATAATCACTGTTTATTTCAATATTACAGCCTTCAAAACTGCTTTAAACTGTGGCTTAGATATTCCTTCAGAATGAGTTCTAATGGTAGATTGTTCCAAATATCTTTGCCACATTCTTTAGATTTACACCTTTCAAGAATAATGCCAATGTGTGCCAGACTTGTTTGCAAGTATGTGGTTCCTTGAATTTGAAATAAACATGCTTTTCGACTGACTTATAAATAACGGTTTTCAAAAACAAGAATATATTCACTATTCTAAGATTACATAGGTTCATAATAGTCTTGCTTCTTGCATGTGTAGATTGATGATTAGAAGCATGAAGAAACTATAAATTAAACTGTCTTCTGAATAGGAGTGATCTTTTGAACCTTTCTTTCATCCATTAAAAAAGGAGAGTAATAACAGTTAAAGAAAGAAGGTAGAGGCAATATTTCCAGAAATTTTGCACACTGTTCCTACCTGTTTTACATTCCTCCCTTTTCTTGGACTTGAATTGGATCAAAACTGGTATTCCTTAAAAAAAAAAAAAATTGATCAGGGATTTGATTAGCAAAAGAGTTGTATTTCTGAGTGTGACTTTTCTTTTTTGTTTGTTTGTTTGCTTGTTTGGTTTTGTTTGTTTGTTTGATTGGGTTTTTTTATTCCCAGAAAAATGAAGTCTTTATGATGCAGAGAAATTTCTGGGGAAAAGATGTGGAGCCTAGAGAGGTAATCCTCCTGGGGGTGAAAAAAGGTAGTTGTGAATAGCTGCCTCAAGATCAAGCCTGTGTTGCCTGCTGAGATGTAAACCAGCTCTTCTATCTCTAAAGCTGGTCTCCCCTGTTTTGGAAGCCTGTTTCCGCATTCTGAAATGGAACTAAATTTATACTGTGGATAAATAGCACTTGTGATATTGTTTGGGCTTGAGAACTGAGATCCTTTCAGAGCAATAATCAATTGCACATAGATGTGTGAGTGCATGGCCCCATCATTACATTTCAGTGTTTCCTAGTTAAGTAGTCAGGAGTGATTTATTTCAAAATGATTGCTGAAAATATTTTATAGAATTTGAGTAAACACAATCCATCTTGTGCTCTACAACAAATTTCTCCATTCCCTTTCAATTTAGCATTTCACATAGTTTTTGAAGTGTGATACTGTAGCATATTCATATAATCAAATTTTAATAGCATTGTTTATCAATGCTGTAAATATTCTGCAATTTTTATTTTTTTTAAAAGTCAAATACTTTCCAAATGTCTACTGTGTTCAATAAAACTACATTTATGAATTAACCTTGTTATCACTCCTAAGGACGAAATCAGTTTTGTCTTATGAGGTCTTCCTTTCAGGAAGTCATGCTGACTGGCATTAGAGAAGTCTTTGATCTTCATACAGCTTCTAAATCTGACTTTCACCAAGTTGCTAGGCTTGGAAGAAGATCTTGTCTTTTGCTACTTAGGTTGTCCTGTTCACCTTCTTCTACTAGCAGTTTCTTTATTAACCTTAACATCAGCAATTTTTATTTTTATCCATTGCAAGAATTAACTGGTCTAATAAAACACAATATTTTTGGTACTGTCCAGATATCTCCTTGAACAATTATGATGGATATTAAAGCATATAGCACAAAACTGATTAAAAAGTGGCTGTTCCTAATTTATGTTTTTAACAATCTTAGTTAGAATCGGTTGACTCTGAATGTTCTTTTTGTGTTATTATTTACTCTTTTATTATCTCCATGAAGAATCACAGCATGGTTTGGGTTGGAAGGGAGAGTAAAGGTCAACCAGTTTCACCCCTGCCCCTCCATGAGCAGGGACATTTTCTGCTAGATCAGATTTTTCAGAACCCCATTCAACCTGGTCTTGAACACTTCCAGGGATGTGGCAGACACAAATTCTCTGGGCAACCTGTTTGAGGGTCTCACCACTGTCACTGTAAAAAAAAAATGCTTTTTTATGTCTAATTTAAACCCTTCTATTTCAGTTAAAACCATTGCCTTCAGTGATATTATCTTGTTACTTCAGTCAGTGGTAAAAAAAAAATAAATATTTCCAACTTTTTTTGCAAGCCCTCATATATTGAGAGGCCCCAGTAATGTCTCTCTGCAGCCTCCTCTTCTCCAGGCTGAACAAACCCCACTCTCTCAGCCTGTCTTCACAGAAGACGTGCTTCAGCCCCCTGACCATCTTTGTGGCCCCTCTTTGGACACTCTCAAAGAGGTCCTTGTCCTTCTTTTGCTGGGGGACCAAGGACTGGACACAACACTCCAGGTGTGTGTCTCATGAGGGTAGAGTGGAGGAGCAGAATCACCTTTGCATTAGTTGAAACTGGAGGGAACTGTTGGCAAAGTCCTCACGGACGTGGACCAAATGTTGTGATCTATAATCCAGATGTTGTCAGCTGCTGCCATTTTGGATTATGCCAACTTCCAGTGGGAAGTAGGTGGAGCTTGGCCATGGAAAGGGACAGAGTCAAACCACCATCTTGTGAATGACCTCAACTGGTGCAGCCACTTTGAAAAGCAAGGTCTAAACCACAGCCATTTCGAGGCCCACAGTGTGCACTGCTCCAAAGACGGCAGTCAGGGGCATGCAGAGGGGGCTGACACGCTGCTCCAATGCCATTTTGTGTTCCTGAATGTGGTGGTGCAGGGGAATCTCTGTACTGATGTTGGCCCAAAGAAGGAATTTTCCAGCAACTACAACAGAACATATAGGGAATGATATATTAACTGCAAAACCCTCAACAAAACCCAAAACGTGAAGTACATTATAGTGAAAAAGAGTCCAGTCCTCTTCACACACTTGTCTCTCCATCGATGAAGGTTCATTGCCAGATGTTGTCTCTCCAATCTTGGTAGCTCCTTCCTCCTACAACCAACATTCCTTCCTAATCAGACTTTTTACACATCAAAGTCCAGAGTATAAGAATAAAGTTGCATGAGACCTTGATTATATATCCAATTAATCACAGAATTATAGTTTTTCAATTATATAAAGACAGTAATTTTTTGTCTAGAGTAAAAATGTGAATTTTATGTATTTAAATTCAAGTATTAATGAACTACATTCTTCATCAGAAAGTCAATACCAATGAAGTGTAAACCTTCATTATTTGTTTTTATTTTTCATAGCTTGAATACATTCTATGTCCTCTTCCCCATTAAGACTGGGTAATTTTTGCCTGCATTATATGATGACAATATTCAGCTGAGTAAATGTAACGTCCAGTTGTTGATGAAATACAAACCACCCCTAAAATACCAGAATAAAAAGGGAGTTTTATCTTGGGTAGTTGTTTGTCTTATCTAAATGATTTTATTTTACTTTATAATGAGCTTTTATCTGATCTTATTTTTTCAAATAAATAATAGAACACCATAAAGTAGCTGTTATCTCAATAAGAAAAACCAAACTTGAGAGTGTGATAAGAAATGTATGATAATTATTTTTCTACAGTTACATAAGATTGGATTTTAGGATTCATTACTTTTCAGAGTCTTAGGTGATACTCTGATTTAACAGCAAGGATTAGTTATACAGCTCTATTGATTTAATAAATATGAAGTAAGACCTGTACCAAGTTGACATCTTTTATACTTAGATGATATTTTGTGTTGGGTGATCAAAGGAAGAACTTTTTAAGTCTCCATAGATAAATGGCAGAGAAAGATAATGAGAAATTTTAATAATTTATTTTGTTTTGCTCTTAATATGACAAGTGACATCTTCTGGCAGCTTGCACGAGGAGGTACTTGAAGCAAGGAAAGTTTGCATTGTATTAGGTGCTGTACATAAAGTTCACCAAATCCCTTTTAGCTTTTCAGCTGTACTTTGTTGCTCATAAAGAAAACAAATCAATTTTAATTGTGTGCATTAACATGTCTCCATTCCTACTGTATTTTATATTTCTAATGGATTGACATATTTATCAACTTCATTGAAAGGACAAGATCATTGTGTAAAATAGGGAACCTCAATGACTGATTCAGACATCCAGTGCTGAACAGGCTTCTGTAGGTACAGATTTTACAATGTTGGCTTAAATGCAGATCTGGTGTCTGAGACAGTATATTCAGTCAACATTGCCTAGCCTTTATGAGCTAAAAGAGAATGAAGATACATTCCTCAGTTTTACTGATGTCCTTATTTTCCTGGGCATCAGCTGCAGCAGGTGTGGACAACCTTTGAAAGGAATGTGATTGCAATATATAAATTGCAACGATGCAATATGCCCTCAGAGAAAGTAGCTGCTGTTTGGGAGATGCTTTGGTCTGATGCAGTGAGCAGCCCAGTGCCCTGCACAGACCTCAGTCCTGTGGTACAGGAAGTCTGTCTGCTACCCTTTTTGCTGCATGAACCTTGGATGTTTGATGTAGCTTTGTCTTTCTCTAGCCCAGTTTGCTGCTTTTTATGACTGAACTTTCTGGAACCCTAGACCACATCTGCTGCTTGATCACATCTGAAGTGCACTGCATTGGTGAAGAAACCTCTCATTATCACTACATGGTCCTGCTTGCGCCTGATGGGGATGTGTCCTTGTCAGTGAGAGTACAGCTTGGCTCTTGGGTTACTCTCCTTCAGGGAGTAGCCCTGCTATTGCTCCCCGTTGCCACCACCCAATCCCTGACTGGGCGACAGACATCTGACACCTGGGCATAGTGCTTATGCAACATAGGTACTTTGAGCAGAGCTCTGATAGTCCATGGCATAGTGCACAAAGTAACTTCATAAGATACAAAAAGAAAATTGATATTCCATGGAAAACTGAAATTCAAAACAGAAAAGAAATTGGGTGGATATATTTGATATTTGATTACTGGTTATTTGATTTCTACAGAATTGATTTCTTCTATCCTTACATAGAAGGTACAGAAGTGTTCAATATATAAGACTGGAAGCTTCTTCCTCAATGTCACCTCATATTAAAGTCAGATGGAAAGACTACAGATTTTTTTAAAGTCGTGCTTTAGCTGTTGGGTCACGTTGTTTCCTTGCAAATGCATTGAAAACATAATACAACAATAGTGTGAGAAACAAGAAAATGAAGTTATTCCACTAGTGGATACTTTAAAAGCATTTGAAATACATTAGTGACAGAATCGAGCTTAAAAGCATCAGTTTCTGCTTTACCTTCAGCACTGGCAAAATCACAGCTTGTCTGACTGGATAATTAAAGAAGTGTTAATTGTACCAATTAAGAAGGGAGAATGTGAGTTATTGCTCTTTGTTACTTTCCAGATTCAGAGGAGATGCAATTGGAAAATACATATTCAGCAATCTAAAGACAGTTTACTCTAAAATAGTTCTTTGCAATTTAGGCATTTAATTAGAAGCTTTAAAGTTTAATTAAAAAGTTAAATCATTTGTCTATTTCTGTGAAAAAAAATCCAAAAAATGGTGCTTTTGTATTTGGACCCATTGTATAACAAACCACAGTGAGATAAGTGTACTGTTCTCTGGTCTGAAGTTATATAATTTTTCATGCATAACAGCGCAACACATAAAAATTTATTCAGGGTACTAGAAGCAAACAGATACACTGTTCTATTAAGCACAGTGTGAGAGTAAGTTTTAATCCAAAAAGATATTTTTTCTTTATATTTTTTTTATGATGGTACAAAGACAAAAAGCCTTTTTAACGTGGTGAAAATAATGAAAAGTAAAACCCAAGTCTTTTCGATTATACTTTAAACTTTCAAAATAACAATCTGTTGCATTTGTATAGTGGTAATAAACACTCAGCCAAACGTCAGAGAAGAATACTGAAGAACATAGTGGGAATTGTTTATTCAGCATATGAGGTGAAATTTTAAACAACATTAAGTGGCAGGATTTATAATTCAGAAATATATGATTTAATCACATAACTTAAACTTACCATTTCAAGAGGACTTCTGACAATTGTAGGGCAAGTTATATGAAGTTCTTTTCTGCAGCCAACACTTAGGATGCCTCCAGGAGGTCACAAACATAGACAAAGGATGGCAGCATGAGTAAAAGAAAAGAGAAACGTGTTTGGTTCTTGCTTATATCAGTGTTCCCAATAGCTGGTATATAGCTAATATGTCCTAAGATGAAATAGATCATGAAATTGCTTGAAATGAAGAGAGATTAACTCAGTTTGTTAGAGCATGGTGCTAATAATGCCAAGGTGGCAGGTTCTATCCCCACATGGGCCATTCACTTAAGAGCTGGACTTGATGAACCTTGTGGGTCTCTTCCAACTGAGAATATTCTGTGATCTTGGGTTCAAATGGGCATTGAAATAAAGAAATTTTGTGATGGGTATATGGTTCTTGCCTTTATCGTAGAATGGTAGAATGGTTTAGGTTGAAAGGCCCTTCAAGATCATTAGTTCCTATCATCCTGCCATAGGCAGGGATGCTGCTGGCTCAATCAATTTGCTCACGACCCCATCCAACTTAGCCTTGAACACTTGCAAGCTATTAATAGGATCTGCAAAATTTGTGTGTTGTTACCTTTTGTGCTTCTTCTTTTCATAGTCCATAATACTTTCTTTTCATTTATTGCAAACACAGAAATTTCTTTTATAAGCCAGATTTGTAGGAGGGGAATAGAGCTACACTGCAGTGTATCAATGGTCAAAATGAATGGCAGAGGATGAAAAACTTTGTAATTGAAGTTACTAAGAAATAGTAACAGAAAAGAGAGATACAGAAATCTGGAAGGAGTGGGGGGAAGGGAGAGAAAAAGATAAGAAATGGGACACCGAGAGCAAAATTGGATAGTAACTAAGACACCTCGAAATGGGAAAATCCTATCAATGTAATATCACTTTATTCCATATAGAGCATTCTGACTATATAATCTAATATCTGCTTCAATAAAATTTTAAACATAGAATTGTGCTTCCATCTTTCACTGAAAATACTTACACAGTATTGCCTAAACATAGGAGTCATTTTTGCCATTTAACAATCTACATGATGTTTGTAAACAATTCTGTAACAGGGTTCACAGCAGGAGGATTTCTTGTTTGCAATAATTCTGTGGTATTTCTCACAGCAACTCCATCTTCATGTCGACATGAAGCCAAAGGCAAAACAAAAAGATATCTGTGAAAGCTGTTCTGGAATAGGTATAGTGCAGGAAGTTAGATATTTTGAATTGAGCTCTACTTTTTCATATGTCTACCTGTTCCTCATCTGTAAAATGAAGTAACAGTATTGTCCAAGCCCATGAAGTGAACATTGATACAGGAAAGTCAGTTACACACTCAGAAGTAGTGATCATGAGCGTCAGATAAATGGGTAAGCTTTGATTGTACGGGCATATATGGCATGACTCACATGGAGTCAGAGGATGCATGGTATGTTAGTAACTTTAATGGGATACTTCCAAGTGCACAGCTGCCTTTGGACATCAGCTCTGAAACCATCATAGTGACAGTTCGATGACAGAATTCAGGCACTGAAACACTCCAAGGAAGAAACAAGCTTCTTTGGATGATCTCCCTAGAAATTCAGTTGTTGTAGGGTTTTTCCCCTTTTTTTCACTTACAGTTAAAGTTATGAAATATATGAAAAATATGATTTTGAGAGTTTTAAAACACTGTAGTTTTTCTACTTTTTTTTAAAATATCACTCACTGCAAACCTTGACTAGTAATTCATTAATGATTTCATTTTATATGATCTTCTAAACATCTGAATAACCATGCTCAAGGTATGGTCTTTTCTTTGTGATATTCATAAAGCTGCAGTTCTGCAGAAATGTACAGTTTTATTGCTAAACATTGTAAAATTGCAATTTTAAAGGATCTTTTAGAAACACAGAGGACAAATCTGTACAAAAAATTTTTGCTTGTAAAGTGAATTGTTGTAAATGTATTTGAAAGAAAGTTCCTTGGGAGGAAAGAAAAGCCAGTACTTTGATTGTGCTCATGATTTAATGTTTACAGTCACCTATTCTACTTTTCTATGAGATGATACTTTTAAGCTTAACTTACAGAAACCAGCTCCATTCTATGCATATTGCTAGCCTTAACATCACTATACAAGGGACAGAACAGCAAGACATTCCCTTGATACAAAAAGTGAATTTCTTTTGCTGAAAGACGTGTTGTTTAAATAGTCCTAGGTCACATTCAGAGACTTTTTGCAATATTGCATATTTTCTATAATAAATTTGGTGGAAGATTAATGACAAATATTTCCAAGTCACTTAAAATTATTTCAGGATCTGAAAGTGTATTATTCTTGATTTGCCTATAAACAGTGAAAACCTTTCCTTGAAACTGGGAACATTCATATTCAGTGTTAGGAATTTATCTCATACCTGATCCAAGGAACTAGTCTAATTTTAAGGGACTGAGCACTATCATGGCCCATTTATTTCAGCTGCAGCAACTCTTAAACTAAGGGCAAAGATCTACCAACATGAATTAACTTTCATTAGGAAGCTATACTATATATTACTGGTGCTCTGATTTTACCTGAATGTCAAACATCAGCTCTTCACCTCCTTTTCACCTCTAACTTACTCTTTTGTTATTTAATCACAAATTGTACATTCATTTCCTTGCAGAGCAAAACATATTGTCTTTCCCTTGAACTGTAATTTTAACAGATGGTTAATGAAGTCTGAAATTAGGGTATCTTTTTGTGGAGGAAGAATCAGTAACATTCAGCACAAACATCTGAAATCTAAACATTGGCATCTGACTTAGTTGTCCAGACATTATTTTGAAAATAAAGATATAAGCATCTTTAAAAAGACAGAGCACCTGGCTAATTTTACTCATCTACTGTAGCAGGAGATAGCAGCCAGCCTTCTTAAAGGGGCCTACGAGAAAGCTGGAGAGGGACATTTTGCAGGAGAATGTAGTGATAGGAGAAGAGGGAATGGATTTAAACTGAAAGAGGATGTATTTAGGTTAAATATTTAGGTGAAATTATTGTGAGAGTGATGAGGTACTGGAACAGGTTGCCTAGAGAAGTTGTGACTGTCCCATCCCTGGAAGTGTTCAAGGCCAGGTTGGATGGGGCTTTGAGCAACCTGTTGTAGTGAAAGACGTTCCTACTCACAGCACAAGGATTGTAACTAGATGATCTTTAAGGTCCCTTCCAACAGAAACCATTCTATGACTGTATCTTCCCTTTTTTCTCCATTCACTGTAAGTGAAGTCCAGAAAGTTCTCGGAGTTTTAAATGTCTACAACATAGAAGTGGAAACTCTGGTGACATGACTTTTGGTCATTGCATCTGAGAAATGCTACTTTCAGATGCATATACTTTATTACAAAGAGGGGTTTAAAATTAGGTCTTTGTAGATATAATATTGCTTGATAGTGGTCTATAACCAAAGAAAACTATGAATTTTCTTCAGCTGCTTTTGTGTGTTATTAAATGTTGCATTATTTTAGATTAAATAGCACCTTTTATGGTTCTAGTTCTTAGCTATGTTTTTACTCAGAATAACTTTACCAGCTGTCCGCAGCAAGATGCTGGCACTGAGGGTCTGTGGGGTCCTCTGTGAGGAGAGCTGATGCTGCCTGGCCCCAACAGCCCTACTGCAGGACACAGTGGAGCAGCCCCTCCGCCAGGATAATGATGCCTTTGGGAAAACATATTTAGGAAAAGGAAAAAGTCTGCATGGTTGCATGAGGAGTGAGAGAAAATGAAATAAAAACAACCCTGCAGACACCAAGGTCAGTGAAGGAGGTGCTCCAGGAGCCAGAGAAGAGATTTCCCTGCGGTCCACAGGAATGACCATGATAAGGCAGATATTCACACTGCAGCTCCAGTGCACAAAGTAAGAAGAAAGTATGAGGATGTAGCTCCAGCTAAGGAGCTGTTGTGGACTGACCACAAGACCCCTTTCCCAGTCACCCTCTGCTGCTCAGGGTAGGGGATGTCGAGGAGACAGGAGTGGAAGGGTAACACTGAGCTTGGGAAAAAGGGGCTGGGAAGGTGTTGTTTTAATGTAATCTTTGCTTTTCCCTACCAAAATCTATTATAATTGGTAATAAATAATATTAGTTTTTCCCAAGTTGAGTATGTTTTGCCTGTGTTGATAGCTGATAAGCAAATTCCCTAAATTTAGTTTGATCCCTAGCTTTTCCATGCCATTTTGCCCCTGTCCTTTGAGGAGAGGGAGTGGGTGAAGCTGAGTGGACATTTAGCTCTTAGCCAGGACTAACCCTTCACAGAGCAGATAAGATTATATCTTTGAATATGATATAACAATTAAACAGGCAAGATTTTGTGGGTGAGCTGAAGGAAACAACCCATTTGGTAGAAGGTTCATGTTGTATTCTGGACGTAGGAGCCACAGAACCTGTGCTAAAGTTTGAGTGTGTTCAAAATTCTTCAAGAGGAAAGAAATGTATTCATTGTGACAGAACAGAAAATTAATCCTAGTGTTATGTCAAGAGATGGAATACTGTGTAGGACGATGTTGCTAGCAAATAAGGAAGAAAAGATACAGTCATGGAAAAAAAACCAAACAAGTATAAAACTGCACTGAATTTAATAGAAAAGAACAGTATCTAATGAAAACAATGTCATGCTGTAAATGAGATTGTTTACTTAAACCAGGTGAAACAATTTTTTTTGTATCATAGAATTTGTTGAATGAGCAGCAAGTCTGACCAGATCTGGCTGTCCTCTAAGCTATGGATACTACCTCATTTCTGTCAGTCTATTGCAGAAAGTTAATTTCAAAAGGTTTCCTCATCCTTCGCAGTGTCTTTTTCCTCCACTGATTTGAGATCAATTTGGCCCTTGGTCTGCTGATTCCTACAAGACCAAATCTATGGCAAAAAACACTTTAATTATCTCTTTCTAATCAGTGAACTAGCAGGAGGTTGTTCAACTTGTCTTCTCATTTCTATTAGTATTCCATCTTTACTCTCTAAAAGACTGGTGAAAGTCTCTTGAGACACAAAATCTCAAATTAGTCAATATACTGCATCATTGCTTTATTAAATCTAGCATGCACTCTATACCTTTCAACAAGATTGATAGGGCATGAGCACAATAGTTTTGGACTTTGGCTATTCTTGAGGGCTATAAATAAAGGAAAAACAACCTGTTGTGTCCACCTCTTCTTTGTTAAATACAAAGAAGCAGAAAAAGTCAAGTGTCTACACGCAAATGCTTCAGTGTATATTTCTATGTGTGGATAGAAAGCTGGTTATTCGGTGACTTCATTTGTAAGACCTAGATGTTTACCTTGTGGACTGCAGGAGGCCTTCACTTTTAAAGAACTGCACTTGAAAACATGGGTTTACTCTTCTCCCTACTGTGAATTTTCCAGGTGACCTTAGGGAAATAACTTTTGGTCCAAATTCTTGGGTGTAGGTAGCTAAATAAAAGGCTGACCTTGAGATGTGTTTGTTGCTCCCAAACTCGGTGGGAGTGTCAATTTTAAATTGTTAGCTTTACAACTCTGTGCTTCAACTTTCATTGGATGAAAAATTATATAGCAATGGTAGTAATAATAACAGCAATACTAATATTTATAACACAATATAAACATGAATCTCGTATTTAGTAATATTTCTAAACTGTTTTGAATCACATAGAACAGCTATGTAAAAATAGATAAACAGAGAGCCACATCCTACAAATCATACCAATGCCATGCCCTACTGCTGCTTACCACCCTGTCCTATTGGTCTGGCCCTGGTTATCTCGCTTACTTAGTCATGGTTACCTTTTCTAGAACAGCCTGCTGAGCTAAATAATGGACTAATACTGCAATAGGCCCGAACAACTTTACTCCTCTGAAACACAGCTGGCTATCATTTTAGAAGCAATTCTGGATTTTGTTGTTTTATGTTATCTCTTAGTTTGCATCCATCAAAACTCATAAACGGACTGTGAACAATAAAGTGATCCAAAGTGTGCAATAAATCCTAAAGATAGATCTGATCATATATAGAATTATTCCAGTCATTTAAGTGGAACCATAATATACATCAATGTGACTTTCTAATGAAAAATATATTATAGGGTTTTTATTAAAGCAAAATATCTGCTGTAATTCTTCAGGTCAAATGGCAATGTTAGTTTAGTAAACTACTGTATGGTGACTGGACTTGATGTGAAAGGAAGATCACAGCCTCATCACCACTCAGTTCTTGATGATATTCTTACTGTGTTCTCTTACATATAGCTGACTTCCCAGAAACAGTTAAGTAACTATTTTACTACACTACAGTATCCTTTCTGTGCTGTGGTAACAGACAACAGACTTCCTCTTTGTCCTCGGTATTTGGGCTTGTAGCTCACATATTATACAGTCCAACAAGTAAGAAGGTATGTATAGATTTGACTGGGAAAACAAGATTCAAGGTGTGTGCCTGACATCAGCAGGGTTTCATGCCCTTCTGTTTACAGTTCAGTATTTTCCCACATATTCCCATGGAGTTGCCAATGAACTACGGCAACTGAAGTGCTTCGACTAATGCACTTTAAAACAACCTCTGGTCTTTTCCTCCTTACTCAACAGTATCTCTTTTCTGCTTTGCAGCCTGTTTTGTAGGTCCCTTATCTGTTAGGAATTATCCATCAAAATTTCTTCCAGATCTCCTACTTCATTGCAATTCAGAGATTTTTTTCAGCATTCTGCAACAGGCTACGAGGTTGGCCAGCCCTCTTTAGAGATTCAAAGCATGTGATATTTCTAATTCTTTCACCCCAGCCCACACCAACCTCTGTTCTAAGGAAGAAAGGAGGTCTGTCAAAAAGTCTACAGTTACCAAACTAAGCAGCTGGTTTTGGATACTGTGATGTACCAGTATAAAAGAAAAACCAGTAATTTCTTAAAAACATAAAGGATACAAAACCAGAGCTATGAAAGAAAGAGCTACTGCTTTCATGAGAAAATTGAATAATGGTATTTTTAAGACATAATCTTAATTCTCTGTAAACTCAGTCATGAGTTTTATGAGCATTCTGACATCTGTGTCTCAGCAATGCTTTTTCAAGGCAGTAGTGTGATCTCTAATAACTGGTGTGGTGATTTAAGGTATCACCACTGCACTTGCTTTTCTGCCATGGAGACTATCTACACAGCAGGACATAAAACTGAATGGTTTCAGCTTTTTCAATTAATGTTCTTAGTATCTGAACACAAACCATCTTTACCTGCTGAAGTCTGCTAGATCTTATGAAATCTCATTTCCTGTGTTTAACTTTCAATTAAGAACTAAGAAGGCTTAATTTTCAGTATATTTTTTAACAAAACTTTTTTGTTTAAATATGTTTATTTTTGTCTTCCAAGAGATAAAGCCTAGTGCCATGTGCATGTTTAATAAGTCTCTGTTTAACTAAGTGTTTACAACTTGATCATCTCCAGGTGTGTTACTTAATTATCAATACTTTGGAGTACTTAGGCTTAAAAATTCAGGCATAACAACTCTCACATTACATTATTGCATTTACATGACTTCACCTTTCTCTTTTTTAATTCTTGTATGCAAAGAGAAAGTTAAAAAATATTTTGACACTCATTCTTTATAGGTCTTGCCATAAAAACTCCACATTTTTACAGTGGAAGAGTATTTGTTGATATTGTTGGATTGGTCAAGTTTGAGGTCTATGATGATTTTTCTCATGGAAGTATATATTGTATTCCAGGACATAAAATAGTGGAAATTAATCTAATGCTGCAATTAAAGTTTTGATTCAATATGTGCTACTGAAAGTCACAAGTTTACCTTAAAGTTCAGTTATTGCTTAAATAACTAATTTTCAGTTTTAATTGCAGTAAATTTGTGCTTTGACATTTCTATTTTGATAGAAAGTTATTTTGGAAAATACCACATTAATATGTTTTTTTTTCTCTTCTGGGATACTTTCTACTATGTGGCAGATCACTCAGTGCAGTTTGTGCAGTCTTACAAGTTATACCCAAATTCTTAGGCTTTTCAGTAATGCAGTGAACTGATCTAGTAGTAACCAGGATCCTACTAAACCCAGCTTGTTTGCAAGTGTTAAACTATTGTGAACCCTGACCACATTTTCATATCAAGTACTTTCATTTAATCTGGAAAATCCTGTGAATGACATGTTCAGTCTAAAGGTTGTTCTTTGGAATACAAAGGTTTTACCAGGGTCTGGAAGAGAAAATACTACTTTCTCACTTTTAATTCCAGCAGCAGGAGAATTTTGTACAAGACTTTGCACAGTGTGTGTAGCTCTAAGGCATACTTCATTATTCCTTCTAGACTTACACTTCTCCCTCTACCACAATAAAAAATGCAGGACCTGCCAGTGTGCACATTCCTTTGTGAGCACCTGTGCCTCTCACAGCACTGCAGAAAAGACATCACACTTCATAGACCTCAACAGAAAACAACTGTGTCTCTTCATAAAATGACAATCTTGCCTCATCATTTCATTATATCCTGACACAACAGGGAAAAAAAAAATCCTCTTGAGTTTTGACTGCTGCAAAATGAAGCAGTTGCGTAATGTCCATAGAGGCCATGTTGGTCCTTTGAGAAGTGTTGGAGCTATAAGAACTGAGTATTGGATTTTATTTGGAAACCTATGGGCTGATTTCCCCTATATTTGTCTCTATGACTTTTAGAAAATATTTTCTTCTGGAAGATGGTGCTTTTCTAGAAGGATTTTTTCTTCTGTAAAAGTTGTTTTGTAGTTGATGCAAAAGCATGTCAGTGTATACCACTGGGACTGAGATGCCTGCCTGGATATACATCTGGATGTGGCACATGAATGGTTTTATTTGCACTTGGTTATTTTTGAGAAGTAGAGAATATGGATGAAGTTTTCACGGAAAAAACTGCTAGAGTCTTCACATTTTGCTCAGTGGGGTGGAGAGGCTGTTACTTTTATGTTTATGAGGCTGTTCCTCAGAAGATAGAGAAGTTTGGATGTACCAGTGCCTGTAGAGAATACAAGATTTCTTTTTCATCTTTTGCAACAAGTTTGAAGAAAAAGCATACTTCCTTGCAGTGTAATCTCTTCCAGCCCCTGAGGCAACAGAGGTTTGCTGCACCTGTATACTGGTTGCTATCTAAAAGCTACAGTATTATTATAAAGATGAAGAAACTGATTTTTGTTCGTTTAGTTTTCAAAACCCTGAACAAATTCACCTTAGTGTTAACAGATCAAGGAGGCAGAGCTTCAGGCATTTTCATCAAGGCTGAATTTAGATTATTGTGAAATTCTCGAAATATGTTCTGAAGCACACAGCAGGTGTGAAGTGATTAGCTCTTACAGAGTTTTTGGTTTTACTCAGAAAGGTCTCCTTTCTTTTCTGAAAGTAGCCCTGAGAAATCTTCATATAGTGTGAGTGTGGTGTATTGTGAACATAGTATATCTAATTCTATTTACTGAAAGCCCATCAGCTATTTTGGGCCATAAAGTGTAACTTTCATTAGATTACTCTGCAATGAATGTGAATTATTTTTTATCAAACATGTAAGAAGTACTAAGATGTAACTATCAGAATGAGAGTAAATAGATAAGAGTTTGATTGATAAAGTATTCTAAGTTGACCAGACACAAGTGGGACCTCACAAATGGAAATAGATGAGTATTAGGAAAGCTACAATGCTACAAAATGTGATTGGAATTAGGGCATCAGCCTCACTGACAACTTCTTAGGATTGAAATTTCAAAGGACTTCAGCTTTTCAATTCTTCATTTACAGGTATATAACTATAAGCAGACAGCACTTATTTATAATATGTAAATGGGCTTTCTATAGAAAGCTGGCTTAAAGTCAGCTGCAGAGGAGATTAAGGGAACTACTTTAAATCAGTGTAATAGGTGGGATGGAGTTTAATCGAACCAAACAATAAAAGGAAAGCTGAGGACAATCCCTTCTCTATTCTGGTTTTAAGCATCTCCTGCAGTGCTGTCATCAGTCAGTCACATCCTTTGTGGGAGTCAGTGCTCAGTGGCTGCTGCAGTCACTTCCTTGTGGTTCAAGTTCTTTCCTTTCAGAAGCAACAAATTAGGCTCTCATTAGCCACAATAATCTCTGCGTGAAAATGATGAAAATTCTGACCTTCATGAGTGAATTTTCTGTACTGAATGGAAAAAAATGAATAATCACCCTCTCTACCTACTTTGGTGATATTTTGGCCCTGAAGCTGCAGAACTATGTTCCACTTTGCTGTTCTGACTGGGATGTAATGAGACTGCCCCTTCTGCAGAGCTGAGTCACTCAGTGACATGGATGGTTCACAGCATCTACTTTATGTGTTTAGCTCTATATTTTTAACCTTGGAACATAATAATTCTGTACAGGCTTCTCTACGGATTGTTAAGATTAAGTGCATGTAAGAAAAATGATGAAAAACATTCAAGCTCAGTGATACTGAAGTACTTTGGAGCGTATGCTTTGTTAGAAGAGTTTTAGAGCTTGTAAAGCTCTGGAGCTTCAGTAATAGAATGTCTATATAAAAAAAGCTGAGCTATATCTATCTTCAAATGTTTGATTTTCAATGATAATGCGTGGTTTTGGTTTTTTATTCAACTTGCCCCGGTTTTCTACTGATATAGCAGCACTGTGGTAGTTGACCTTATCTGGCTGCTAGGTGTCCACCAGGCTGCTCTATCACTCCCTCTACTCAAAAGCACCGGGAAAGAAAATGCAATGGAAAAGCTTGGGAGTTGAGGAAAGGACAGGCAAACCACTTACCAGTTACAGTCATCACAAAAGAGAGGATTTTTTTGAAATTAATTTCTTTTATTGCTAATAACAGAGTAGAAATACAACAAAACTAAAAGCACCTTCCTGCCACTCCCACTACAGGCTCAGTTTTACTCCTGACTCTCCTACCTCTTTTCTTCAAGTGCCGCAGGGGGATGGAGAATGAAGTTTGTGGGCAGTTGTGCATCTTCTTCCTCCTCTTGTTTTTCTTCTGCTCCAGCATGGGGTGTCTCCCACATCATAGTCTTTCATGAATTTCTGCAACATGGGTCATTCTTATGGGCTGGAGTCCTTCCAGAAATTCTCTAACAAAGGGTCTTTCCATGGGGTGCAGTCCTTCAGGAGTGGATAGTTCCTACAAGGGTTCCTCTCCATGTCACTGTTCATGATACAGTCCCTGCCTGGGATCCACACAGGCTGAAAATTCTTCAGGGTGTGTCTAGGCTCCAGCATGGGGCCCTCCATGGACTGCAGTGTGGTCCTCTGCTCCACCATGGATCTCCACGTCACAGCCTTCTCCTACTGTAGGGAATCCTGGCTCTGGCAGCAGGAGCATCTTCTCCCCCTCACTTTTCACTGACCTAGTTGTCTGCAGGGTTGATACAAAATCTTCCTCTTCTCTCCCAGCTGCTGTGCAGCAGTTTTTACCCTTTCTTAAATATGTTATCACAGAGGCACCATTATGGTTGCTAATGGGCTCAGCTTTGGGCAGTGGCAGGTTTATCTTGGAGCTGGCTGGAACTGGCCCTGTCAGATACAGAAACATGGAAGCACAGAATGACTTGAGTAGGAACGGAACTTGGAGATCGCCTAGTTCCAACCTGTTTGCAACAGGTGGGGATGCCACCCATTTGGTTGGATTGCTTAAAGTCCCATCCAGCTGGCCTGGAACATTTCCAGGAATGGAGTATGCACAGCTTATGTGGGCAGCCTGTTTCTGACACGGAGGCAGCTCCTGATGTCTTCTCCAAAGGCCAACCCTGCAGACCTCCTCTACCAATACCTTGCTACACAAAGGCAATACACAGAACTTACCTTCCTACAATTACATCAGATGAGAACCTAAGATACAGAAGATGAGAAACAAGTCATAAATATTTTTATGATTAAATTCCCAATTTTTAACTCCCATTATACCCTTGGAATTTTATTTTGTGAAATTTTTTTAATGACTGTTAATGTCCTTGATGCCTGTTTGCCATTTTTCTGCAGTCTGACTTGTGCAAATTTATTCCTCTGTCCATAATTTTTACTGCTAATTACTTAGCCCAAACACTGTGAAGCATAAAAGTTTATTTTATAGATCTGCTGTTTAGTTTGTGAAAGTGATTTGCCTGGTTATGAATGAGAAGCAGGAAATTGCTCTCCTAAAGTAAAGTGTTCTGAAATGACCACTTACAAGTGTGGAAAGATACATTTTCATATAATTTTCTAATGATCATAATGAATGAGCAGGAGAAACCTGAATTCATTTCACAACTGCACGAATGTGAAGTGGAGGATGAATCCCCCATGATCAAGTGTCAGAGGAATTGGGGGACACATACACATATAAATAAACGGCTTAAAATTATGCTGGGATGATATCACTATACTTGTGATGAGCTTTTCTTATTTAATGATTTGTTTCTCAGATGCTGTAGTGCCTATATGCTTATGCACGGGGAAAACCAGGGAGAGATGTGGTTTTCAAATGAATGAATTAGAGGTGCTGCATTTGTGATCACTAGTGATCCAAATCAATCCGAAAATGCCTGTTTGACACAACTGCTCTTACCACTTTTGTGGGCTTTCTAATCTGCCCGGTGAGCGCATTTCAATATAGAACTAATAATTAAAATAGATAGCAACCTCTGAAATTCCTGTTGCAGAAACAATGTACTGTAAGATAAGTTATGGAGTAGATACAGCTCTTAGAAGTTGACTTCTATTGCGCATGGTTTTACCACATAGAATCATACGAACTATGGTAACACAAGTCCCTTTCCTTCATTTATGCACAAACTAAGTGGAGTAACTTGTGCATAGTATTAGGCAACAGAGATCATGCGAGTAATTCTCACTCAATGGCTAATGTCTCTTAGATTTCCACTGTATGTGATCTCATGGTAATGTCTTCATATAGCCATTGTAATTTTTTTGTGTAACAGGATAGTGTTTCTTCTTCAGTCTCCTTTAAGTTGTTATCTCTTTACCTCCCTCTTCACAATGACACTGTGGTCTCTTCCATTTATGTCTTCTGTTTATGCTCATGCATGTACTCCCTCTCTCTCTTTCTGAAATTTATTTTTCATTATTCCATTATTAATTGTGTCTGGTAATTGTTTATATTGTTCTAGGATGTTAAGCATACAACATTTTCCAGAAGAGAAATCAGAACAATACAGTAAGAAACTCAAATCTGAAAGCAACGGGAACACAGTCAATCTAAATATCTGGTTTTGGGTTATTCTCCAGAGAACTCCGCCCTGTCTGTAACACTCACCCAGGATCCATTATTGATTCACTAGAGACACTGTCACACTCATTAAGATGATTTTTGAAGGATTTTCTCTTGAACAGTGTTGCTAAGAATCTTAACTGGAATGTAGTGTTGTGCTCACTACTCTTAGATTTGTCCTGATGATATGACCAAAAATCAGGCCTCTGTCTGATATTAGAAATAAACAAGAAGTTATTTATTTTGATCCAAATTACATGAGAGAGATGGGGAAAGGATAAAATCCCTGGTATACTTCTCTGACAACTTCAGTGTCTAAGGCACACAGCACATGCTGGGATTACCTTTAACAGATGAGCCCAAACCAGATTTACTCATCTTTTCCATGCATTTGAAAAAAAAAATAGATGTGTGGTTATCTTATCTGGCACAATTACTACAGGTTTCCTGCACAAAGAACAGATTGGGGTCCTATGCTCGACAGCATGGGGAGCTGAGCATAAATATGATGGATCTAAAGTTTCTGTGTGTTATATCTCTTTCCAGACTCCAGCAGGAACTATGACAATATGCTACAATTATACGTAGAATCAGGACTGCAAAGTCATTTAATCTCTGCTGAAGTCTTTATTTTGTCCCTCCTGGAGATAAAAACAGATAGGGGTTCATATACTTACAATTCTGTGCAGTACAATATGTTGTATAAGGCTGCATGTCTCTTAAATGTTTTGGCACATTCACTTGTTCCTGGCCTGAGATTTACATGAATTTTTGGGTACAGTGTGGTTGACTAGTAATTCTTAATTTCTGCTTTAAGCATAGTGACACTTGGTACTCTGTTAAAAGGTGACACATATGCTCCAATTTTTATCTGTCCTATTTTTTTATTTTTTTTTTTTACTACATATGTGGTGTTTTGTGTTGGTGAATGGGTAGAGATTGTGCAAATGCTGTGCTAAAAAATCTTACAAGAAATGTTGCTGTTTATTAAGACGTTTGACATCAAAAAGCAACTGTGATCAACGCACATCTGTGATACAGAACTAAGGTTAAAGAATCAATTATTTTGCCCATGAATACCTGAAGAATTCTTGTGATAGTTATTAATTAGGACTGAACCTAGAACTTCAGTTCAAAATTACAGGTTCAAATACTAGAATAAAAGCCACCTTATCTGTAAGCTGGTGGTATCCCACAGGGATTACACTTTCAAAGGATTCACTTTGGAACTTCACAAACATCAGTGTGTTATAAGGACATCCTGGCTTTAAATATGAAACAATGACTTTTTGCTCTTTTCTCTTTCTGCGCGTGTGTTTCTGTCTGTGTGTCTGTGTGTATGAGTTTCTTTTCACTGTCTAGCTGATCAATTCTTCGGTATTTCAGCCATATGAGGCTGTATCTGCTTTTTTTTTTGATACTTTCTTCCAGTCTGCTAAATCAGTGTCTTTCATTTCACACTCCCATGTATGAGCTCATCCCCCGGGTGCTTCTGCATGCCCTCTTGACTTTATTTTAGGACTTACTGTTTCAGTTCTTGTTTCATCTTTTTCCACTCCCCAGGGAGTCTTGCTTTCCTTTCTCTTTCTCGGTATTTTTGTAGTCATCAGGTCTAGTCCCTGTGGCATTTGCTACATCTGATAAGGCATTATTTCCATGGAGCTTTTATATAGGATTTGGAAATGTACCATCACAAACCACAATAATGAAGCTGAGTGTTTAATGTTTTTTACACTGACAGCGGTTGGCTTCATTTTGTTTTCTATGAAAATAAACAAGAAAACATTAAGATAGAAACCAAGAAATTACAGCAAAGGATTATCAGAAAAACACACAACTAGCTGAATTTTAGACCTGTATTCATGGTTTTTGAAAGATTTACTGAAAAGTGAATCTAGATATATTGTATACATTGCTCATATTTATGGGAGTTACATCCTCTCTCTTTAATTATGAATTCAGTATCAGCCTTGTGACATACCTGTTTTCCTTATTTTCCCTTACACGGTTGCTTAAATACCTCTTCAAAGCAGTGTGGACCAACCATTGCCCCCACAGCCTTGCAAGCAAAACATGCTACATTTCATCATATTTCTGTATTGACTGTTTTCCAGATATTTGTACTGTGGACGGGGTCTATTTCTTTATTTCAAATGAAAAGACCAAACCCATAAAACCTTGTCAGACTGTAGATGAAAATGTTACCAGTGGAAACTGAGACTCCTTTCTGGGAAAAGGGAAGAGCTTTGGCCCATCCTGTATGGAGAAGAACAACCTGACTCTAATTCAATGGAATATAATAAATAATATCTCTTCGTGCCTCTTGAAAGAACCATATAAGCATGAGTGAGAGCCCTGAAAGCCTGATGAAAAAGTAGACAAAGGGGAAGTTGATTCTGCTAGAAGAAATCACAAGGCCAAGATAAGCCTGCAGAAAATTAGGTTACACATTTTTTACTTTGGACTAGCTCTAATCTGGCCACATGGTCTGTTTACATGTTAGTGGAGGGAGCATATTTGAACCAGTTCTGAGTTCAAATAATGAATTAGTTAAATCTGAAGGGAGTTTAATTTATGATCTTTGATACTGCTTCAAGGGGAGAAATAAGAGCATTAAAATAACATGATCAGGAGATTCAGTTCAGAAGTGCCCTCCCAGATTAAAATGGTAATGCAGATGTACCCATTAGACTCATAAATAAGTGAGTGTGGGTTGTCATGCTGGTGGGTAATTTCTATGAGTTACAGTGCACACACTATGCATGAAGTACAGACAGTCTGGACCTGAAGATACACCTTTATTTCTGGTTTGATACTATGAAGCAGAATATGTCTCTAATCCCAAGGGAAGCCTCAGAGCAATTGAAATGTCAATTCTAAATAATAAAAGTAAAACAAGTTTAATATGGATTTTAAATTACAGTACTGTAAGTAGAAGTGTGAAAAATAGAACTATAATTTGGCCAGGCAGACATCAATCTGATGCTTATTCATCTGCCTAAGGAATTGAAATTGGTGTTTTCAGTCTTTTTAATAGTGGATAAGGATCTACCTCTCAAAGAACACCAGCAGAAATGGAGCAAGAGGTCAGTCATGTCAGAGATCTTAACACAAAAGTTAATTTGAATAATAAGGAAATCTTCACTTTCTACTTTAGCTCTGGAAATGTTACAAAACTTCAATTTTAGTTCTACTTTAGTGCGACTCATTTGCTCAGTTCATAATTTTTAATTGGCAAAGAACTTCATGAAAGAATTTTTGAATTTGGCATTTTTAATTTCACGGATGAAAAAAGGAATCTCAGGAACCCACATATACCCACAAAAGTGGCTCTCAACAGCTTTTCCTATATCATGAATTGCTGCAATCCTATTTTTTTTGCAATATTTTGTATTTTAATTTTTTTTAATATGCTTCTGCCCTGAAAGCTCTGGATTAGTAAAATTGTATTAATCTGAGCAATTTATACAGAACTAGAAGACCAAGGAAGTAAATTTTACAGTACATGTATATACATGAGTACAACACCTAGTACAGCAAAGCATGGGAATGCTACTAACTTGTCTTTTTACAGAATTGCTCTCTGGGGACTACATCTCATTGATATCAGATACATCAACACTGAAAAATGCAAGAACAATGTGTATTATCATACCCATATATGACACAATCATTGTTTAGTTCTGGCTCTTGTGAGAAAGAGTTAATCTATATTTGTAATGATTTGAGGCTTTTTCCCTAGTTTGTTTACTCCTTACTACTGCAGGGACACATTTGTCTTGTATGATGGATTTAAGATGATTGCCTACGTGAACAGTAGACCTAATTAATGTCTGACACCTAGGCAATTTACAGTGTACAGAAAAATTGAACACAAATAGTCTACAGATTATTGTTGAGAAAAAGAACAATGTATTTCCTGAGCCAAGGCTTAGTGTCAGGAAACAAAGTTAGAGTGCATTGGCATTTTCCAATTCTTTGCCTGAATTTTTATTCTACAGTCTCAACTTCCTTTGCTGAAATTCCTACAGGAAGACGAAACTGGGATGTCCATTGAGCAAAACCTAAGATGGAAAGTTTCTTTTAGTTCGAGTATAGTAATAGCATTTGACTGTAGCTTAGATATGAATGATAATGTAATTTCCAAGTGGAATCAGACAAAGCAGTGGAAAACTTTCAATTATAATACTACTACAGAATTTTATTTGATACATGGTGACTCACAGACGAGTGTTTAATTATAGTTAACCACAGGTGAAGAAACAGTAAGCAAAATTATTTAAATATATATAACTCTCTGCCAGATGGAATCTCCTCAAGTTAACTTTATATATAATTAATTTTCCAGGCCAGAGACCACCTGGTGAATAATTGCTTGGTGACCTTTCTAACTTTAATTCTAGGGACTATTTTGATGCAATCATTTTGTAAGAAAACAGACTTTCTATGATGAAGGGCATAACTTCAAATACAAAAGCATACTTTATCTTTAATTCTTGAATAAACTCTTTGGTATGATTTTTCATATCTAAAGATAGGTGCAGTAGGGTCTCCATAAAGCAGGCATTTCAATGGTTTGTTTAAATTATCAAATATTTAACATTTTAAGTTACCAATAATTAAACATTTGATACATCTTTATGAGTATTTAATTGTCTTTAATACTTTCATGTTTTCAAATTATTATTTATGTATATCTGAAGGCTGTGTGTAGAACAATATATCTAATCTCTAAGAAAACTGCACCAAAAGAAGAATTGCATTTTTGTAGGCAAAAATATGAGAAATTATGCCAACAACTATCAGTTTAGAGTACGCAGTTTCACTAATAGTGTTCATAGAATTCACTAAACATGTCATAACACAAAAATGACTCCCCCTGTTATGTGATTTCCACTGCACTAAGATTAAAGCCTCTGGTATGACATTCTGCAGCTGTTTAACAGTGTTCAATAACATTATAAAAGTTTAAGTTTGGAATGAAAATAGGATGTTAAGTCAATAACTGATTTTTACATTTTTTTAAATATTTGTTACCTGAATAAAAAATATTTTGGAGCCTGTGCAGAATGTATATTTTTATCTTTCTCATGAGACTGAAGTGTTTTGTTTGAAAAAAAAAAAAAATTATTTTCTCAAATCTATAATATTAAAATTAATTTTCAGAAACTTGGAATAAAAAAAATATTATATTTAAGAGGGACTAATATTAAATAATCTAATTCTTTGTTGGGCATGTCAATTTCACTTTATCTGTGAAGTTTTTGTAGATGTGGTTTCATCCCAGCTGGCAACTCAGCCTTACACATTCACCTTCCTTCCTTCCTTCCTTCCTTCCTTCCTTCCTTCCTTCCTTCCTTCCTTCCTTCCT
>VXAU01004999.1:56088-103077 GCA_013399695.1 Formicarius rufipectus | reverse complement strand
CCTGCCTTCCTGCCTGCCTTCCTGCCTTCCTGCCTGCCTGCCTGCCTGCCTGCCTTCCTGCCTGCCTTCCTGCCTGCCTGCCTGCCTGCCTTCCTGCCTGTCTTCCTGCCTTCCTGCCTGCCTGCCTGCCTGCCTGCCTTCCTGCCTGCCTGCCTGCCTTGCCTTCCTTGCCTGCCTTGCCTTCCTGCCTGCCTTGCCTGCCTTGCCTCCCTCCCTCCTCCTTGTGCACCCCCAGCCTCCTCGCTGGTGGGGCAGGGTGAGGAGCAGAAAAGACCCTGACTCTGTAAGTGCTGCCCAAGAGTTAGTACACCAACCCTGTGTTACCTACACTCTTTGCAGCACAAATCCAAAACACAGCCCCATACCAGGTACTAATGAAGAAAATTAACTACCTCAGCCCAAACTGTTACAGTTGGCACAACACTTATTCTTCACAGTGCATGAGTCTTTGTGACTTTCCTTGTGCTTGTGCCTTTCTCCCATCCTGATCTTGTGCAGGGTACACAAAGCACCTAAATCAGTTTGTGTAATTTGATGTGTGGCCCTATCACCGTGTTTCTAGAATTTTCAGCAACTGAAGTGACTGACAGAATACAGTAAAATGCAGCTTTTTTCCATTGCTGCATTAGAAGGCCATGGATAGCTTTAACTTACAGACAACATCCATAATGTGGTGGGGGCAGGTGACTGCTGGGCAACCCCTCCCAGCTCTCTCAATGGTGCATTTCAGGTATACAGCAACTTCTGAGCCTCTGGAATTTATTGTAGTGCTATCACATTCCTTGTCAGTGATAATAAAACCTGTCTAGCCTATAGAGGATTTCCTAATGAAGCACGGAAGGCAATACAAGCAAAGCTTCTGTGCACTGGTGATCATTCAATAAATCACACTCATAAAAGGCAAGGAGGTAGCTCAATTTAAAAGTAGAGAATTCAAGCCTTTTATTCTGTTGTCACTAATGCAGTAATTCCATGTGCATACAAAGGTCCCATGATGATTCAAGTTGTTAATTTAATGAGTAATGTAATAGTATTGTACAAAACAATGTGAATTTTGCAACAGTGTCAGGTAAATTGCTTCAGACTGATATGGTTTACACATACCAGGCTTCATGAAACTCTGTTTTGCCTCCCCATCCTTAAACTTGATATATTTACACATACATAGATTATTTCCCATATTGTGCTTTTTTTGATTTTTAGTGAAGGCTTTTTTTGTGTTGCTTTCCTCTCTCCAACCTGCTTCATAGAAATAGCTCAAAACAAACTGTAAATATGGTGGTAGCTGCATAATGCTCCTTCTGATGTCTTATGTATGTAAGCAGAGGTCTTAAAATTCCTGACAGGATTTATGAAACTTAAGGAAACACATTTCCAATACATCAGCTGAGGACTAGCTATGGCATTGCTATCTTTCAGTGAAATTGAAAGTGTTTTTTAAAATTGATGGAGTGTTCTGCACAGTGCAAGCAAAGCACAGTGTAGGGATGCCACAATCATTTTTCCTTCTGTCAATTCCATAGCTGTCTGCTCTGAAGATGTACAGGTTTTAGTTTTTTCCTTTAGTCTTTCATGCCCATTACAAGCAAAGAGGAAGGGTTACTAATTGAATTGAAATGTGATGAAAATACTTTAGAAACAGCAATTTCATTTAATTTTTGTAAGAAAAATAAATTGAAATCCAAAATGAGTAGAACAAGATTGGACCAGATAGGAGATTGTTCTTGGAGACTACTTCTTACAAGTGCATTTTGGATCCCAAAACTTCCATCCTTACGATTTTCCTAAAAGACAAATAAGAATGGAATATTTTTGATTATGCTAAGTAATTTTCATTGTTCCACAAACTGTTGTTCCAGGAAACCTCTACAGGACTCCAATCTAGTTGTTAACATAAACGGAGAACCTGTGAGAAAAGATCCTGGGATTTGGACAGCAGTCTAAAAGATACCTTGCATTTCTGTTCATTTCCTCTGAAGAAAATCTAAGAGCACAACTTACCTTCGAGTATATTGGGACTATTTAGCTGCTAGATTGTCCTGGACCTCCTGCAAGATCACTGCTTTTGGAGTTTAGGAAAGGACAGAGGGATTTAGAGAACATTTTTCTAAGCTGTACACTGTGGGAGAAGAGCAGTGGCTGTCATCTTTGCTTGTGACAACTCTTGCCTGAAATAAAATGACTAGAAGACACCAGCACGCTGTGAAATAGCAGTTCTAACACTTAACTCTGCTGGGTTGAGTTTGTCCATTTAGTTTATCTGGGCTCTTGTTCTCCCTGGCAGATGCAGGCAGTCAGTTTTTCAAGAGGGAAATTTTCCCCTACAATGATTTCTGCGAGCCTTTAGGAATCATGTTTTTACTTAGTTTACTCATCAGAACAAGTGCTTATAGAAGCTACTTCGAGAGATAGGCCACACTATCTGTCGGGATGCCACGTTCCAGGAAAAGATGTAAAAGTTCCAGAGAAGAGATTTCAAGTATTTTAATTTAATTTGAGACTTCCAGGCTGCTAGGAGAGGGAAGAAAAGGATATTGTCTGAAAATGCTTTAAAGTCTGTTTTTTTCTGACTTGGGGCATAACATTCAGCTTAACAAGAGTGGGGCATGTAGGGGGTTTGACTCTTGCTGATGTTGGCAAACTCATAGTTCAAAAGCTTAGCTTTCCTTTTAGCCTGGGCTGCCTTTTGAGTGTGTACCACATCATTATCACCTCCTGATTTGCAGAACTTGTTGAGTTGAAACGCTTTCTTTAACAAAAAGGAACCTGTATTCTGGCAGTGGCCTAACACATAACTGTTTGCAGGTGATGATATTTGCTCTGAAAATCTGGTAGTTAAACAAAACTCAAGCTGTTTAAACTCATTTGATCTAATGCCGTCTACCCCTCACCTCTGAGTTAATGCATGCACATATACACATACATGTATATTTTGCTTATTTATTTAGATCCAAAGTTACATTTTTTTTCAGATTTATCTCTTGCAGAGTGGTATTCTAGTTCTGATAACACTTGAACTGTCTTAGCAACTGCCAGCTAAATAACTTTTAACTGCAGTGGGAATAAATAGAGTAACTAATATTTGCTGATTGTCTGGAGTTTGTGAAATATTCCTTTTCATAAATTTAGTGAGCGGGCTTCTTCTGAATAGAGTGTGAGTTTTAAAATGATGTGTTATTATTTTGATATGCGGTGCAATTTGTTTACATGGATTGGAGTTGCCCTGCCACTTTGCAGCTGAGTATACTGAAAAGAATTCTGAAAGACCATTAATTTTCTTCTCTTATTTATTTGTGATTTATGTTTTATTTTTAAACAGATCCTTATACCTGTAGCCATTAATTTCAGAGATAACTGTTATTTTACACTGGTGCTAGCTTTAGTCTCTTTCCTCACTTTCCATTAATTTACATGAAAATGGAACTTACCTGGAGGCCAGATACTAAAGAAAATGCCTCCATATTTTGAAGCATATTAATTGGAACTGTGAACTCCTGTTTGTTTTCCAGCTTTTTGGACATGTAGTGAACTTTGTTATTCACACAAAGGCCATGTAAAATGGAACCTTGGCTTTGATTGCTCTTTGACAGTTCTGCAACAAAAATAAATAGCTATGAAATAGATCGGTTTAGGAGACAGGTTCCCTCTGACTTCCAGCCTTCTGTCAGTTGGATGTTGCTTGGCTTTATGTCTCCTGGAAGGGTAAGACAAAGCCTGCCTGTTGCTGAGTGCTAGTTAAACGTGGCCAAGGCAATGGGGAACACATTTATTCCTCGGTTACAAATTCCTGGTAAATTCTGACCAGAGGGAAAAAGTGATGATCAAAACAATCATGGCTTAATGCAGTAACTGCTACTAATTAATGATTAACATTAAACAATTTTTATAACATAAGAGGGAGCTACAAAATGCTTAAAAACACCCTTATAGATGAAACTGCTTGGAGAATCTTTCTCAGGTAGCTGAAAGACTGCTGAAAGGGCAATGGCAGTACTGTGCTATAAAACTCATGCCAGAAGTTATTATACATCAGTATGTCACATTCCCTGGGAAAAGAATATTAAGAAAAATATGGTGTGCTGATACCTTAGAGTGATAGAAGTTTGTATAAACCAAGCTGCTCTGAGTTTATTCTTGTGAAAACAGGCAAGACATATGAAATTAGAACAGAGATGATGAAGCTGCCTGTGCTCAAGTTCTTGTAGAATTTCAATCCCTGTTTCAGGAAATTCTCTGAGGATATCTGTTATAACCAAGTTCTGCTTTTATGGTAGAAAAGCTTGATTGTTTTTTGGATTTTTTTTCTCCCTTCTGAGAAATGGAGCTGCTCACCAATATTTTTCCTCAGAAGTCTTTGATTACTTTTTAATACAGATATATATATGCACACAATGGACTCATGTGATCAATCTTTTTGAAGATAAAGACTGAAAGCATTAAAGTGAACCTGAGATTGTGGGGAAACCTAGTATAGAAGTGTAAGAACAGTTCAGATGTGTTCCTCAAAAGGCAGAGGCTTTCATGCCTGTGTATATTGCTTTATTGCAGTCCAGGTGGAACATTACAAAGTTGGAAACTAGGATGAGACAGAGATTCACAGCCAGCTTTGAGTGGAAATTGCTGTGTGAGAGGCTATCTTCTGGCAAAGAAAGCTAATTTTCTGAGGGGTCCAGATTTCCTTAAGTGATATTAAATTGGGAGTTTCACAAAAATAAGTACCAGCATTATGATGCTGGTGGATCTGAGTAACATGACATGAATGTGAGCAAAAGCTGTTTTATAGAAACAGATATTAGACAGCTAATTTATTGCGCTGTGAAAAATCTTTATCTTAATTAGGCTGCAAAACTCAATTCCAGTTAGAATAATTTTCAGTTATTAAATGAGAAAGCAGAAAAAATTTGTTGGAAAGCCAAAATTGAAAGCAGAGTAACAGTCTCTTAGTAAATTGCTGCTGCTGAATATCAGCTATACTGACCATGTCCTTAACAATCATCTGCACCACTGATCATTAACTTCACAATGAACAACAGTGCTGATTTATTTCATGAACCTGCAGGTAATTGTTGTTTCCTTTACTAATTACATCAGGGAAATGAGACCTGTTAGCATTGAAATGGCTTGAAGTGCTTAGGCAAATCTTTCTGGAGGGTAAAATGCCTGTCTATTTTTCTCCTACTTTCTGTCCTGAGTTTTTTTGTTTTGTTTTGTTTTTTAATTCCCTTGCTGTTTTAATTAGCGAGAAACCCCTTTTTCATCCCTTAGATAGTGAACCTTGGACATATCATACTCTGTAGTATTCTGGGAAATTCCCCCACATAATTAGCACACACTGTTTATAAAAACTGGAACATTTCTATTCTATTCTATTTATGTGGCAAAATTGCACTGGCAAACATTTAAAGTCAGTCTTAAATGCTGAAATAGTTGAAACTGTATTTCCAAGTGCTCTGCCTAGGGTAGTATGGCTCTGGTGTTCCTACTGGGATGGCAGGTTTGTGATGAGGTCTGCTGGGCTTCTCTTTCACCCCAGAGCTGTTGTAACAGATGCAAATACCCTGTCCGCTCCATCTTAATTTTCTGTGAAGAAAAGAATTTTCTGCGTAGAAACCTTAACTTCTAGCTGTACCTGACTACCTAGTGGTATGATTTTAAGAAAACTGCTTCTCTCCAGTAGCGTCCATGAGACAGCAATAGATCTGTTTATTCTTGCTGATACAAATATGTATCTTTCTGCTAATCTGATTTTGCTTAACTTCAGTTTCCAATCACTGAATCTTTTTATGTTCTCGCTTGTTTTATCTAACATCTCAAAGTGCATTTCCTCTCAGGTCCCCTTGTACTTAACCTACTACAGTGCCAGTGAGGATAAAACCAATTTTTGCCTCTTACTTGTTCAGCCATAAGTTACTATGGGGATGTACTCTTCCGTTCTAGTGGCTATACCAAAAATTCTTTAGGTCAAGGAGAAGTGACCTTATAACCAGGGAGCAGGAATGACTGTGAGTAGAAATGCTTAGATTATCTGGTACATGAGTTTGGGTTCCTGCTATTGCAAATACTTGGTTTAATAGATTGTTGACTATTGACCTAACACCAGGGCTTAATTCTTCCTATCTGAACTATTAGCATTGAGAGTCATGCAACAGTAGTTTAATTCCCTTGTAAATATCTCACAGATAGTACAATATATGCAGAGAAAATGCCAGCCTGTTATGTTTTGATGGAGAAAAAATTCTGTGCAAAAATTAAATCTCCCTATGATTTGAATTTGTTAACTTTCCAAAGATGAAGAAATTCATGAGCAAAAGCCAGTAACACAAGAATTAGAGTGTTTGAAAGGAGGGGCAATGAATAGAATAAATTTCCAGAATGTGCCCATTCATATCAGGGCAAATTGTAGGATCCTACTTTCTGGAGAAGATTTTTGTAATAAAGTCTATATTCCCTGATATCACGGTCCCATGGCCCTAAAGCAGAGTGAAGAGTAGAAGTCTTCCTCTCAAGGCAGAGTTTAATTATGCAGCAAGCAATTCACTGCATAATCGGGATCACATCTTGGAAGAACAATTACCACAAAGGTTTTCACAACCTGCTTCAGGCATTATAATTGAAACAGAACAAGCTTCTTTTCCACATTGGTAATTATGTTGATGTGAAAGAACAGAAAGATCTTGTTTATCTCTCACAATTTATAAAGATTTAAAGTGGAATGAAAAGTTCATCTGCTAGTCTTAGTTTTTGGTCCCCTGTTCCCTTTCCATGCCCTGAGTAAACAACCATTTTCATTGAATTGTTGGCTCTCAGAGCTCCTACTGCTAACTGAAGCCAGTGTTCAGTCACTATTCTCACCTTGCCTTGGTGTAAAACTGCTCCATTTTTCCCAATGATTTTCTTTAAGTCTATAATACATCTTTCCATTTCATTATATCAGGTGTCTGGAAAGCAACTTGACTTTAAAATAGGATCATTACTTATTCTAGTTTACTTTGAGCTGTGAATTAACTGTAAATCTTAAAGAACTGTTTTTGAAAAAAACTTGTCTTTTTACTAAATTGACCTATTTGCTTCTCTAACTTGAAAAGTAATTGCAGCAAAAATTAAATAGAAGATTTGAATAAACATAAAGCTATGGAATTAAAAATTTGGAAAAAAATGTCTGCACATCTAAATTAAGCATTATGAGACTGGCGGGACTCATTTCAAGGCCTCTAAGATCTAATGAGCATCAGGTTCTGATGTGAATATTAACAAGTCAGCAATACTTGTGGGAATGAATAAATGTACGTTATGCTTTCAATAAAAATATCAATATGCATTACAAATAGATACTTCCTTTATTTGCAAAAATGATACACAGAAAACTATGTCTATTTTTAAGGAGACCATTATTTCTTAATTCAGTATTTTCTCTGAGATTCCTTAGGATAGATTATGATCTCAATGTCTCAGAGTCTCAGAGGGCAAAATGCTGTCTTTTCTACAGACTATTGTAGTCATATTTGGTCAGTTTACAGCTAAGTGGCTATTGCCACCCAACCCTGCCCCATTTTCATGACAGAGTTCTAGAGGAGCATTTTTACACTCTGTTGTGACTATCTGAAAGTATTTCCTTCCCCACTACTCTATGCTTGTGTCTGTTCTTGTGGAGAATATTACTATAACAGTTCATCCTTTTATAGGAAACAGCTGAAGGTAAACTTATCTAACTTGTCCAGCATTAAGATGGTTACTTCACTCAAGGAGTAGAAATAAGTTCTTCATATGCACTCATTTAGAAATAGAGAGTTATACCAACCAAGATATCTCAACGTGAATTTGTCGGAATTTTAAAATAAATTTACAATCGCATGTGTGACTATTAGATTAATATAATTTCTATACTCTGTGCCTTCTCCATGTGCCATCAAATTTGATATTACAAAAAGCTACATGTTCAAAGGTGGAAAGGTACAAAAAAAGGGGGCAAGTAAGTCTGGTTAATTGCCAGGCTTCTGCCTTAATCGGAAAAAATTTTAACTCATCAGCACTGGTAATGCCCTTCACTCTCTTAAACCACCAAGTAATAAAGCAGTAGAGTTTGAGTAACTAAACAAAGAAGAGGACTTTTTTCTTAAATTGAAACGAACTTTACCATTTTATGTAAAACCAGAAAATGTTCTCCTGAACTGATTTTATGTGCTTGAAATCTGTTTGCTGTTACCTATATATCAGAAGCCTTTTCATCCAATTAAAGGATATATACTTAGGGTCTTAACAAGGCTCATGTGAAAGATGCTCAAAGTATACAACAGATAATTTAAAATTTTCTTTTGTGTGAAAAATCATCTTTGCCTAACATAGGTTCATTAATACTCAGAATTGAGCCTTACTTGAAAACTTTACAAAGCTCACTGACATTTCCTTTGAAGCAGAACTATTTTTGAGTTAATAACACAATGCAGTGATGTACAAATCACAGCTTATTTTACCTATCTTTTTGACTGTTTCACTTTTCTGCTACAATTGCCTCCCTATATCTGCAGTACACATAATTGATATTCTTATAAATGATGTTAGAATATTGCCTTATAAATTTTGTCATACTCAGCAAAATCATTAATAATTTACAAAGATTATACCATTAAAAATATACTTTCATGGATTGAAAAGGTTATGAAAATGAAATGTCACACAGTACGATTTTACTTTTGCCTTAAAGATCCTAGTCATTTGCACAGTGCTCTAGAATGGTAGTATAAAAGAGAACAGTCTTTCTTTTTGATAGGTTTCCTTCAGGTGCCAGGGTTTCACATTTCATACAGAATGTTATGTGTGGAAAATCACTTGGTAAAAGGTCACCATCTATCCTTGTCACTTCTTGCTTAATTGGGCACTGTAATATCATGCATTAAAGAATGCAATTTTAAAGGGATTCAAGGAAAGATAAGGGACTACCATGACAATGTCAACTGATATTTAGGTACTTAAGGCACATGTACATGTACATGCCTGCTATGTGCTTGACAACCAATGTAGATTGTAGATACAAACACTAAATCACAGAAGAAGAAGCTTCAAGCTCCTACTTTGCTGCTGCAGCACATGGGGGAAACCTTGGGCTGAAATATAGACAATCGAATGTTGAAGACTTCTTTTAGCTAGAGTATATCCAACTTCACTGACAAATACAATAGCAAATATACCCGTCTTGAACTTGAGTACCAGAGAGAAGCATCAGTCTGAAGGTGTGACACATGCAGATTTTATTAGTGTGTATTGGATTAAAGAAAGTATTTCAGTTTATGTTTTAATCAATGATCATCATAAAAGCTCCAGGTTCAAGCAAACTAAGGGCAAAAGAAGTCACAAGCATTCAGCCTCTTCTGTAATCTTACTTTGGAAAATTTGTTTGACCTGAAACATGTCAAATTATTCAAAAAACTGTATAGAATGTTTTTCAAGAGCCTGCAGAGAGATGATCTTCTTCATATTTATTTTTTTTTCACAGTGAAAAATATAAGGCTTTGTACTTTGTAGAGACCTTTTCTTCTTTTTAAAATCTGTTTGGTTTTATAAATTTCTGTGTGAACATCAGACTGTCCATTTTATGCAATGTTTCAATACTGTTTATTTATTTTTTTAAATTTAATTTCAGGTGTTTACTGGTATGGGAATGCCGCCTTGGAAGACTGTTTTTATGACTAATGGATTTCATTGTCAATGTTCTGTTATGTTGCCTTTTTCATGACTTTGCCCTCAGTATATTGATTTTCCCTTTTAAGGTAACTATCTCACTGGAAGACTCTTCCACTCACCAGGTATAATTAATTCTTTTTATCTCTACTTCTGCTGAGTTCCTTACAAACACTAAGATCAAAAATATCACTTAGGTGAATGAGTAAAACTGTAGAATCAATTTTAAATTTAAAACTGGCCCAAATTTTCTTGTAACTTCAGCTCTGTATAAAATAATAAGTGTAATGAATGTCTTTGTGCTTAAACAAAGAATTGTTTTTTTTAAGTTCAATGGCTACGTTTTACTGTTTTGAACACTTTTATAAATGTTGGCTTAGTAAGAAGTAGTGTAACACATTTCTCTTTCGCATACATGCATGATGCAAACACGAATATATTTAGGCTGCACATGGGCTATTCTAAGATATCCTGAGTGGACTGTCAGGGAAGCTGCTTTTCAAGCAACACATCTGAAGCAGTTTTCCAGGGCTATGATGAAAGTAAAACATTCGAAGGTATTATGAAGCATGAAAATTGAACTCTTCCAAACAGGTTCAATATTCAGAAGCCTTTGAAGCCCATAAGTGTGCTTTGGGGTGGGGTGGGCATTATTCCTCCCAAAGCAGGTCATGTGAGACTATGCAGGAGCAATATAACAAAATAGAAGCACTGTTCCTTAGCAGCTGCTCAGGCTGGTGCTGGTTTTGAGGGTCAGAAGCAAGGTCAGGGATTGGTCTTCAGTCAGTGCATTTACTGGTGGCTGAAGTTGTCTTCACCCCTCAGGCATGAAACAGGCCTCGAACTGAGGGAACCATTTCTTAATGTCTCCTTCCCATGACCAACAGTTTAGAGATGTACAGGAAAGAAGAGCAGGAGAGTTTGCAGACAGCATTCTGTAGGTATCTGCTGAGTCTTAATGTTTAATAAGGATGTCTCAGAAACATTTCAAATTCAGCGGACAGACAGGAAATTTAAGTTAATTCCTGCTTTGCTGGAACTTTTTTTTTTTTTTTTTTCTTCCAGATAGTATAATGCAATTTCTAAGATTTAAGGTTATGTACTTTGGAAGAGAGGATGTTTCAAAGTTTCTCTTATTATACTTTCCTGCTTTCATTTCTCACTCTTGTTTTCACTGTATCTATAATTAGTGAGATCCCAGTTTCATATCAATATTCTTTGAATTGACAATTTGCATTTAAATGCTGCTGTGGAGGTAGCTCAGATTTTGAAAACACTGAGTATATACTCTTTATATGCTGTGTTTCCTGGGAATGACAGCTCAGTGCCTGTCCTTAGGATCTTAAGGAACAGTTCAAACCTTTTTCTTTTATCCCTTATGTAGCTTGAGAGGTTATTTCCCTCCCTCCTGGTTTTCACTATGCCTTCTTTGAATTTGCAGGGTAAATTGAATATATGAAATGCTTGTTTTTGCAACTCAACTCTTTTGGGATGAAGCGAGCCCATACATTTGCAAGATGGAAGAAACACTCAGTGCAGATCTGTTGACCCAATCTGAGATGATGATCTAAAATCCTACAGTCCAGGAGAACCTTTGCGCACTGTTTAGTCCATTCTATGAGAGGCATGACGATTTCTTACAAAGCTTTCCAGATTTATTTAGTATCTGAATGGGATTTTGTTTGATATTGAACAAGGTAATATGTTAAAAATATGGAGTGGCATACCAAAGAACATCCTAATTGAAACTGAAATAAGTAACTAAAAAGAGTAGCTGAGTTGCCCATTTTTCAAATGTAGATATTCTTTTCTCTGTTAAAATCATTTCAAATTACCTCAAGTGTATTCAAAATGTCATCTATTTGTTTTAATCCAGGGAATAATTTGATGTATCTAATTTCTGGATGCCTCCACAGTCTAGATATCTGAAGACAACAGTGGCTTTGAAATCATCCAGAATAGAGGACACAGTCTCTAAAGTCACTAGGCTGCTTAAGTGTGAGTCAGCACAGCTTTCTTGTGGTTAGTTCAGCTCAGCTATAATGCTTGAAACATCTGGGACCACCACAAAAAATTTATTTTTTTTTTAATGGAATGAATCAATATTCATTTTACTTGAAATACCCACAACAGTTTGAAAAATACAATTTATTTTCTTAGAAATGCAAAAGTTTTAAATGAAAATGTCAGTCATCAAATCCAAAAAGTTGTCTTCTTATTTAAATCATCTGCACGTCCAATGCAAATTATGCCAAGGTTTGTATCAACCCTTAAAAAGCGCCAGTGAGAGCTGAATGCCAAATAGCTTTTCATGAGGCATGTTATGCTAATCACTATGGCAATCAGTTATTTATCATTCTTGCAGACATGTATCTTCCATTTACGCTAACAGAGTGGTTGATTGGATTTTGTTCATTAAATGGGCAGAGTCAAAACTAGTCTTACAAGCTGCTGTTCAAGTTAATTAGTGAGAATGCACGTACTCAGAAGCAGAAAACTAAGTTTTAAAATTATAACCTACATCAATCAGGCATCTTTACTACATTACACCCGATTCATTCCACTTAGTGTATTTAGTATAAAAGATAAAACAAAACCGCTGCATTTTCATTTCCCTGGGTCTCTGATGGTCTGGCAGTAAATGAGATGTTGTTACTCATAAAAGAGAAGGAATAGATATTTGCTTTTCTTCTGTTGCCATACCTAAAACTCTGTCTAGCTTAAGAAATGGTGTAAGGATAGGAAGACACTTTGTAGAATTTTGTGTTCATTTTTTTATAGTCTTAAATTGATTAGTTATTAGCAGGTAGCAAAGATGGCCTGAAAGCACCACAATGAGGACATAACCGAACAGTAAATACTTAAAGGCAATCACTGGTGAAAATGCTAGACTGGAAATCCAGTTTCACATCTATATGGAAGGGGTCGTTTCATTATCCTTGTTATGTTCACAAGTTTCTCATACATACTTGTGAATGTACCTTTGTGAAAAAGAGGCAGACATAATTTTTTTCTCAGTCTGCTACAAATGATTTAAAGATCCAGCTGAGGATTTCACAGATCTCAAACACCTTTTCTTTCTAGCTTGTACAATGGCTGGAAGTAGATTTGATTGCTCTGGCCCTGGGAATAGTGAGTATTCTGAAACAGCATCTTTTCAATATTGGAACTTTCTGTGTGAATAATTCAGTATTTGTTGGACAGATAAATTATGATCTTTAAGTTTGAAATTAAAACACATCTTCCAAACAGGAAGAAGAAGAATTTAGTGTCAGTCTTTCACCTGCCTTTCTAGTGCTTTGTCTATTGCATGGTAGAGAACAACAGCAGAGAAAGCTGGGGCATGATAACTTCTTATCTGTTGACCACATGTCCAAACTGGGGAACCCCAGTCCTTTTACAACTCTCCCCAGGTGGCAGGTGTTCTAGGTGTTATCCTTGATCACTTCAGTTGTCTCTTCACTACTTCTATTAACAGTTTTTTGAGCTATGGAGACCTCAAGCGCACACAGTATCAGTACTGTGATAAAACCAAAGTTTTATCTTGCAGAAAAGTGTTTTTTAAATACTGCTCTCAATAACCTATTGGCTGGTACCTGACTTTTGCATTCCATAAGCTGCTATGTGGCAAACCATGAGTTTTGACTCCCTCTGATACTATTTCAAGTCCCCTTTCCTGGGTTTCAACTGTTAATTCCACACTCAGCATGAGATTTGCACAGTTTAGATTTTCTTCACCTCACATTTATTGGCATTGAAACACACTGCTGCCTTTGCCTCCCTCACTCAGTTTTGAGCAGTCCTGGAGTTCTTCAACATTATCTGCTATTTAATTATCTGAAAGGAGCTCATATCACAATTATGTTGAGTTTTAGGCATTCAAAGGAAATATAATGTGGCCAGACAACTCTCACTTTACCTCTGAGCTCTATAGAAATGGCAGTATCAGACACAAAACAGACAGAAAGCTTGCTTCTTCCTTTTCCTGGCTGGCATTTCCACTCTGTAGCATCCTGCCAAGAGCCTTGGTCTATACAAGCAGAACTACTGAGTTTTGGGGCTTTTCCCCCCTTGTTTTTCACTCCTTTTTTAGATGCTTATAGTATCTTAACAGCTGTACTCTTTGACTAGATGAAAGGGTTCTGCAGCCATTTGAGAAAAGAAGTACTTCATCATATCACTGTAGTTTATGTGGCTAAATATTTCCCTAGTGGGGGAAATACAGTGGAAGTAGCTATGCCTTAACCAAAGAGTGTGATTGCCAATATGCTGTCACACCAAGTTTTAAGGTGGTGCAGATCTCTTGTGCTGAAGGACATGCAGTGTGGTAGCTCTTAGTACACTAGAAACTTCCAAGAAATGTTTGTGTCTAATGAAAAGTGATCCAAAAGGAAGGACTATACCATTCTGCAGAGCAAACTTGTAGAGACCTAGCAATATTAATTTATGATCAAGAAATCTGACAAAATTTTTGCCACTGCAAACCTGTTTCTCATGCTGCAATAATACATTTGGTTAGCAACTTGTCAGGTTTACTTCCTGTATTAAATGACCAAAGCTTTTGTGAAGAGCATTAAAGACTGATATTTTCTATTGTGGGTACCATGGGCAATCAAGAGTTTTTTAATGAAAATTTTATAGTGATGAATATCCTTTCACATCCCATTCAAAAGATGTGAAATTAGCTTCTATACTCCTTGGAAAGTAAAAAAGTGTTGACACATAGCAGCACAGTGGAAACCTAACTTAGTGCTTTGGATAATCTAGTGCAGCCATTCTCAGATGGGTAAGAATGCTTCCTGTCTCCTGTGTTTGGGAGGTAAAAGGCTTACCCTTTCGGGTGGCTTGTTGGAAGGCAAACACTGCTAGGTCAAGAGGCAGGGTTAATTTCAGGTCATCCTTGTGGAAGACTCTGCCCATGGATTTCCTCTTCCTTTTGTCTCTCCTTCCCTCTTCCCCTACCCCCACCACACGCACAAGTACCCTTCAGCATTTTGTCATGGGACACAGCAGGAGGAGGAAGAAGCTGCCCAGGAACTTGTAGGGCAGTGTGAAATGCTGCGTTTTCTTTACTGTAACAGTAGCAAAAGAGAAACTCATGATACTGTGGTAATTTGGTTTTTACTAATACGGCTCAAAATACATGTTATATAACTAGAAAACATCAACAGTTTGCTTTTGAGTCTCTTCCATTTTAGAAAAGAAGTAATACAAGCCTTGTGTGTTACCTCTTCTGATTATCTTGGCAGCCATGTACTACAATCTAGTGGTCACAGCAGGGTGGGCATTCAGTTACTTCAGCTAAAGCAATGGGAAACTTCTTCATTAGAACAAACATACATATGCAACATCATCACCTAGAATGACTCTCTTCAAAGGGATAGATTTGTGTATATATATCACTTAGGAATAGGGAAATGAATTATACAAAACTCAGCAATTGAACTGAGGCTTTTTTCCTAAGTCCATCAGTTGCTCCTCAGGAGAAAGTTTTCAAGAAATATCAGGAGGACTATCCTGTTTTACTATCCTGTCTTAAAACATCCCTTTTGTAGAAGATACAAGATGGTGTCATTATGAAATGGAAATACTTGTTCAGCCAGAGAGCAGAGCAATGCAGCCTAGAGTAAATGCAGCCTGTACTTGCTAAAGCTTTGACCCAGATATGCTTCAACTGCTTTCAGTATCTTTTTATTCACATGTTTTCTGTTATGGAAAGGAAATTGATCCATTTTCCCATCTTATTTTCTGTATGAAAAACAAAATATGATGAATAACTTTATTTGTGATTAACACATATAGTGCCTGCTTTTGCTATTCATCTTGATAGCTCTATTTTTCAGGAAGGCTCTCATGTTTTTATTCTGTAGTGTTTTTAGAATTGATGATTTTGAGCATAAAAGTGAAAAAATCTCCCACCAAACCATTGCAAAAGGGAGGATATTTTTCTCTAGCCTGACATTTCTATTTCATCATAGTAAAAGATGAGCTAAGTAGCATCCCAAATTTCTTTATCACTTTCTTCTGATGACTGGGTAGCATTTCTTATACAAGTTGGGGTGCTTAGCTAATAATCATGCAGCAGAAAAGGAGAGCAAGAAGCAGGAATAGCTGTGCATCCAAATGTTTGTTCCAGTTTGCTTAAACAGCTGAGCCCTGTAATAAATAATGTGAATATTGAAATTGTACAATTATCCATAGATTTTTCTTTAGGGCTTGTGAGGCTTTGATTTATATACACTTTCATTATCTTATTTAAAGTATTAAAAATATGAACTGCGATAAAGATAAAGTCAGGTCTATCTTTTCTGGAATTGAAAGAAAAGTCCTAGAGCAAACTGAGGACCTCTGTTATTGAAAGCAACCTGTGTGGCAGCATGCTTAGGGAAGCTGTTTGTAATAATCTAAAGGCAACTAGCCTATTGTAGTAAAATGCTATTCATTTTCTTATCCTTGACATTGTTTTGCTCAAAAGCATAGGAAGTAATTAAGAAGGAAATTGTCTTTCATCCTCAGATGAACTGAGATGATGGCTATAAAAGGGCAAGAGTGGGTTGCAGTTTGGTAGAAGTTCTGGTAGGATATGGATTTTCTATATGTACAGTTCTCCATGTCAGCAAAAGCAGGTCATTAGAGTTTTCTGTGACATTCGTAAGTAATTTAACGGAAGTCCTGATATAATATGCTATTTAAGCAGTATCCATTTTGTAATTGAAGTTGCAGTTCAAATGACTGTGGTAATGTATTTTTATTTCCAGTATGGGCATTTTGACTTCATACTGTGTTACAAAGTCATCTACCACTGTAAATACGCATTTCATAAAGAATTGATTGGAGATTATTAAAAGCTCAAATAAAACGATCAAAAAGAAAAATATTTGCTAAAATCAGCTCATTCATTATTACATTTTTTCCTTCAAAAGTGTATGTGTATTTTTGAAAACAATTCTTTTGTGGTTTATCGCACAAAGTATTTCAAATATGTGACAAAGCAAACCAGCTTTTCAACTGAACATGAAATGACCACACTGTGCTTTTGTGCCTGCACATCCATGAGTGACACTTTAGAGAACATTACACATGCCAGAGAGGTATCAGAAACTATACTTCAGTATATAGAGTATTGACCTTGGTGGCTTCCTTATAAAGCATTTCTTTTTATAGACATCATAGAATCACAGAATGGTTTGAGTGGGAAGGGATCTTAGAGATCATATACTTCTAATATCCCTTCCACGTGCAGAGACAACTTTGAGTGGACTAGGTTGCTCAAAGTCCTGTTCAACCTTGACCTTGAACACTGCCAGAGATGTGGCATCCACAACTTCTCTGGGCAGTGCCTCACCACCCTCACAGTAAAGAATTAATTCCTAACATCAAATCTAAATCTCTATTCTGTTCATGATTTTTTTGTTTGTTTGTTTGTTTGTTTTATTTTTAATGCTGAAACCCTTTATATCTGATGATAAATTGCATATTTACATTGAAATTTTTTTAGGTATAATCTCATGTTGAGAATTCAAGCCTTCCTTAACCTTTCATTTATTTAGTTTTAAAAGAACTACTTCTTCAAGGACACCAACACTTAGGTGAAATTGGGAGTTATACCAAAAATTATTTGATTTTAATGGCTGCATTGCCTATTTGCTGTTGCCGATTCATCACTTTCTTCTTGAAAGTCATGTAATGAGAGGGTTCTTGCTTCTGAAAACCAAAATATTGTGTCACCCTGTACTCTATGAATATAACTGAGGAGCGGACAGGAGATAAGTTAAAAGCCAATAAAAAGAGAATAATTTATTAAAAAGATCTAATGTTACAAGAACAGTACACAGGAACTATTATATTACTGTGTCTTCCACATTGTATATACCATTATATATAGCATATATACAGATTGTATACAATATATCTAACATTTTGATATGGGCTATGACAGTATCTTTCTTTTGGTTGGTAAAACAAAGTTTCTTTCTAATTTTTTTTTTCCTGAACAGACCTTGTGACCTTATACAAAAATACAGTCTCCTCAGTGACGCCAGACTGCGCTGTTACAATCATTTACATGAAAAAGGAAAAAGCTTTCCCTTGCAACTAAAAAATGCCATGATAAGGAAACATCTACAAAGTAACAAATAGGTAATACATAGGTACTTAAACATTTAAAACATGTTTATTAATATATTTAAGATGCAAAATACATATTCTGTTCATGTTGAATATAAAACACACCTCCTTTTGTCCCTGCAATACAACTACATTACCTGATGATAAATTCAGTATTTCTGTCTTTATCTTCATACTAGAGATCAAGGTGTATCTAGATGGAGCTCTATCTCCTTATCAGACTTTTATTCTTCTTATAAATCATATCCCTTTATTGTATTCAGAAATTTTAAGTAAAATGCCACCAGCAGTGAATGTAGCCATTTAGAATACTCTGAAATAATCTGCATTGGCAAGCAACTGTATAAAAAATAGGGGGAATTATGCTTAACTAATTTATAAAATAGCCATTTTGCTTTTTGGTTCATCACTTTATTCTTGTTTATTTTAACCTTTTGAAAGATGATGGAGTGCTAATGCAGGTTCTCTGCATAGCAGCAATACCGCAGTTTTACAGATGACATCAAGTAGTTATTTTCTATGAGTTTGCTCTCTCAGCAAGGTACATTACACCTCCCTTTCTTTGATCTCAAAGGATCTTTCAGAAGCAGAGGTATAGAAGGCCTCTTCCTGTATACCTACAGCCTATGCTTAGCTAATTTCCCTGCCTTAGTTTTCCTATCAACATGGTGACTAGGTAAATTTAAAACCCATTTTTTAAAATATTATCTAAAATATTAGTGGGTGATAAAGATCTGAGTTGAAGTTCCTTGGGGAAATTTTACTGATAAAATATTCCAAAGGAAAATTATTTACTTATCAGTCAGCTTTTTACCTACTAAGCACTTGAATCTGTGTTGTGATTTCTTGCCTACTATTTTAAAGCTGCTGAGAAAGAGCACAGTTAGAGTGTACCAGCTAAATGCCTGAAATTAGTTTGATAGTGAACTGGCATTTTGAACCCAGAACCTATCAACTTAAATAGACTTGCACCAAAACTTTTAGAGGGATGGGCAGCTAGAAGAACTATGCTATTAGTACGTTTATGTTAATCATTTTTGATCTGATTTTTCCCAGGCAAGGTAATGTTCATCCTAGGTGTGATCTCCAGGTGTATTAGTAAAATGCCCTTTCTCACAACACCTTGCACACCTTAACTGTACAAACATGCACATTACCTACCCTGAGAATTATTTTGCTTCAGGTGCCAATACGTGGAAGGGCCTTCCAATGCAGAAAAATTGTCCACATTTTCTATTGAATGAAAAATTGTTTGGTATAGCAAAAAGTGTGGATTAAAACTGATAGCACACAATAATAATCTCCAGTAAACTGTAGAAATAGAGCCAATGAGCTAAATAACTGGAATGATGTTCTTTAGCACTCTTCCAAGTACTTTTCTCAGACACAAAATCCTCCAAAATATATCCTACTGTAGTCTGAATACATGTGAATTATTAATTTCTGAAAAATGTTAATATTTTCTCTGTAATATGCTTTCATATATACTTCAACTTGATTACCGACTATATAAAGCATAGAATGTTAGTATAAAATGGACTCAGAGGAAAAAGAAAGTAGCTGAGAAGTGGTTGGAAAAAGTAGGTTTCTCTCCTTTCATTGCTTGATTTGTCCACTTAGGAGCTTAATGTATATTGTGTTTAAATGCCCAGTGGAGTTTTCTTTGTCATATATGATAGCAATTGATTTCTTATTTGCTATTGAAAAAAAATTTTGATTCACTGAACTTAAAATCTTGCAGTATCTAATAAAAAAGCTTGTTTCCTCTTAAGGTTGTGTTTAATAATTTGCCATTTACCTTACAATAAAATAAATGGATTTTTTCACTCCATTTTGTCACATTCTGAGTGTGCTGTCTAGTATTTTATTGACAATCGCTTTTGCTAATTAAATACATACTGTATGTTTTCAGAACAAATTCTCTTTTTCAGTGGGCTCTGTATATAAATTGCAGTTTTTCTACTTTGTCAGAAAGAACATCCAGTTATAGGGAATGCAAGCAAAGTATTTAACAAATCTGTATCAAACTTTGTTCTATATTTAAAAAAGGATTTTTTTCCCAAACTAAACAGGTATATTGTACTAGACACCACCGTTTAAACACCTTATGATATATGACAGGGCTCACCAAAATCAAACATGTTACAACAGAAAAATACATTTGACAGAAATTACCTTTGCTTTACAAAAGTTTATTACATACAATCTGCATATTTTTGGGCCAAGAAATATCTCCTCCCCAGAGGACTCTTACAAATAAAGAAGAGATATAAACCTGATGAATTATTGATCGTGTCTCCAACACTCCTCTAAGTGCACTACAGGCATTTCTATGGGTCTTTAAGCATTATCTTGGGTTTCCAGTTTTTCTACAGACATAAAACTCCATCCCTTGGTGTTATCAAGTTAAAGCAAATAAATATCAACAACAGAGTCTGCAACCTTCACCATGAGGTTGAAGGTACCATCAGTGCCAAAAGCAACGTTACAGACGATGAGGAAGTAGACAACACGTGTAAGGTGGATTGAGCACTTGTTACTTTCCCTCCTGAAATGAAAAACAAAGCAATTAAGGAACAAATGATGAAAATGGTTGTCAGTACATCTAGATACTAGATTTTGTCCAAAACTTGTATTCTATTAGCCTCAGCCAAAGCCTAACTTTTAGGCAATGGATTACCTTACGAGAACTGCAGTAACAAAATAGGTTCCCTACACAGATGGGATTTTATGATGAGACCTACAGCAACTCACATTCTGGAGCCTTATATTCAGTCTGCAAATGAATAGGAAATCCCAAAATGGTATGCAGTTTAGTGCCTTAATCCTCAAAAAAGAATTAATCTACAGAAACTTCCCTGGGTCACAGTCATAGTCACAAATCTCCTTCTTGGAAAAAGGAATGAAAGCTACACCTTGATCTTTATGTTTGTACACAGCAAAAAGTGGTACTTTGCCCAGTAGTACAGTGATGATTTTAGTTCACAACAGTCCCTTAAAAGGCCATGCTAAGGGAAACTGTGCTCTGAGATGGTAGTGGCAATAGGATTGGAAGGGAACCAGACTGGGTTTCTTTGGGCAACAGTTGTCCTAAGTGGAACTCATGTGATATGCATAGTTTAATTATAAATATAAGGTTTGAGGAAATGAAAGACTTTGCAGCCTAGAATTATGGCTCAAAAAATACATGAAACAAATATTCCATGGAGTAGGTACTGGAGTCTTCTGCATTCTGATGATAGCACTGTGGTTTGTGACTACAGCTGAAATTTGAGTTCTAGACTGATATTTCAGACTCATATATTTTGGTTAATATTCCTTAAAGATTAAAAAGCAATGTTTAGTAGAACTTTAAAGTGTTAGCAGAAAGTTAGAATTAAGATGCCTTGTAGTGTCCAGATAAATGCCAATGTTATTTTCTGGTTGCTCTTGTCACTAGTCCTTCCATCCTTTTCTTATTGTGAAATATTGATACTTTAAATTCTTTCAACTTATCAGAGTAACTGAGAAGATGATAGAATCTAGACGTTGTAAGTTAATGATAATACTTTAAAACTGTAATAAATTGATAATTCAATAAAGTAATAAGTATTCAAGGGGGTCCTTGAAACCTACAGAGGAATTCAGCTTATTCTAAAGTAGGCATATATACAGGCTTCACAGAATCATGGAATATGCTGAGTTGGAAGGGACTAACAAGGATAATTGAGTCCAACTCCTGGCCCTGCCCAGGACCATCTCCAAAAGTCACACCATGAGAGCATCACCCAAATGCTTCTTGAGCTCTCTCAGGCTTGATGTTGTGACCACTTCTCTGGGGAGCCTGTTCCAGTGCCCAGCCACCCTCTGGGTGAAGAAACTTTTTCTAATATCTATTCTAAACCTTGTCTGACGAAACTTCAGGCCATTTCCTCAGGTTCTGTCACTGGTCATCATAGAGAAGAGTGTGGTGCCTGCTCCTTCTCTTCTCCTTATGAGGAAGTTGTAGACTGCTACCTAAATACATGCTATTTTATCTGTGTTAGATGGTACTCCTCTGGCTGGTGGTCCAGAATGATGTCTGTATCCTATGAGTCCCACATTATATCTACTATGTGCAAAGGTTTGGAATATCTTAAAACATCTCAGATGTCTCTTTAAGTGCTTATGTCTGAATATTTACTTTCAGAAGATTAGTTGAATTGCTGCCAAGGCTCCAATGTTGGTCTCTATGTTGGCTGATGATATTGCTATTTGAGTCACCTGGTGCACATAAACATCTACAGCTCAGTTAGGTTTTCCAATGTTATTCTAGAAAGGGAGAGGTTTCCTATAAATCCTCTGCTTTGTTCATAAGTCTCAAATGGTTGCCTCAAACGGTCTTGAGAATCTCAAATGGCACTAGATGACTGTTTCAGCTCAGAACATAAGGCTCAGATTAATAATTTTATCTAATGACTAAAGGATTGTGACAACATAGTTTTTCATGTAGAGGATAATAGAGTTAATAAGCATTGCTATAATCAAATATAAGTGTAACCTTACCTGAAAAAGACGGAACTCTGATTTGGGGACTTGCAGTCCCATCTCCTCCTTCACTAACTGCACAGACCTCAATGATGTAGACACCAACATCAGGAAGAAGTACCACTGCAGAGGTTTTCTGTGTTTCTATAACTTGACTGTTGCTCTGGCCTTCTTGCCGAAATAATACCTATAGTCAATAAAATAAGTAGTTGTCATGGTGGTCATTTAAGTTATGTACCAGACATTTTGTGTAGATAACAGAGAAATTTTAACCATTTCATGCTTTCTTTAAGGTTTTCTTGACATTACATTACAGCCATCTGCTTTTACTCTTCCCTCCCTTCGATCTCTTCAAAATAGTAATAGCAAAGTATACTAACATATACTAATCAGTGAATGTGAGAGATCATTGATTATGATCTAAAGATAGAACATTAGCCCTCTCCAGCATTCAGTATTGCACAATTTTACCTCCAAAGTTTCAAAATGCATTTTGGATTCCATTTGATTCAAATTCTTATCTGCAAATTTGTGTTTATATTCACATTTTTGGCTAAGAACCCAGCTTCAAATGTAAAGAAAATGTCAAGAATAATGTTTACTTTAGCTGGATAAGTCAACAAAGAATAGCTAAGATCTATCCCTGAATCTTCTGTAACATTCAGCAGAAATTTATGGTGTGTGGGAGAAAAGCAAGTGAGTACATAGCTGATGTTTTGGTATTTCTGCATAAGAGTTTCTGTTCTGAAAGAAAATTGAAAGGGTCAGAGAGGTGTAAAAAACAAAGTAGTCAACTATTCTGATAAAGGTTAGAACAGTTTCTGGTTTATTTGAGCCATTTTACACTTTCTTGGTGCTATTTACTGGTGTATCAGAGGTGATATCAGATTGTAATCTATAGAAATGATTGTATATAGGCTTAAAAAACCCCCAAACCTCACACTTTTGTAAAAACGTTGAAATCATTCTGCTTTGATTTAAAATATTGCAGTGAATTCTATGGGATTTTACAACTTATTATTTAAGTGTTAATCTAGATTTTACTCTTTAAAGCTTCAAAGCTTTAAATGCCAGATGTTACTGTCACTGATTGTTGAACACCACCAACATGATCTCAAAACAAACGGAAGTATTTGTGTTTCTGCTCCATAAAAATATTAATTTCAATGTCAATTTAAGATGCCTCATTATTTTGCATTTCTCTAAATCCTACTTCAAATACAATTTAATTGAGGTGTTATTAGGAATTTCCCCTAATAAGAGGCTTGCCCTATTAACATCCACTTCTGATTGAGAGAGGATGAACTGATTCCCTCAAATAGAGCTTATTGAGTTTATAATCAGTACTTGAAAATCACAACACAAAAAATATGTTGGGACATTTATCTCATTTTAATTTTATTTATTGCTTTTCATGGTGAAAACTGCTTGGAGATAGCCAGTACAGAACACTTTACTTACACAGAGAGACAAGAAAGGGAAAAAGCCAACAAAGAAGGGGAGCAGTTGTTTGGAAGAGAGACAGGTGAGTAAGGAAGGGGAAGCACTGACCTTGTATCCCATTACATCAGATTCATTAGCTAGAGGTCTGACTGGCTCCCACCCAAGAGACACATGTGAGCCATCCTGTATCCACATGATATTGCCTGGTGCTTGGCTAGGAGCTGAAAAGAAAAGAATAACATGTACATAAATATATTTTTATAGGTAGCTTCTTTAAAATCAGAAAAAAAAAAAATTTCAGCCTTTCATTTAAAACCAGTAGTGTTAGCAGGCTCCCAACTCTAGGTCAAATTTATAAGATTTTTTTTCACCAGTATTTTAATTTAGTAGATTAAAGTGTATTTATTCATCCCACTCCATAAGTTCCACAAAGCCCATGAACTTAACTCTCCCTTTGTAAAAAATGCCTTGTTTTCTAGGAACATAACCTTGGTTATGAATATAAAATCATATGAATTAATGGCAAAATGTCAAAGCAAATCCATGAATCAAAGCTATACATGATTCCTGACTATTATACACTCCTATTAAATGAAAACCCGAGGACAGAGGTTGCTCTCAGACTTCTCCCTTGTAGCAAATATACTGAGAGCACTTACGGGACTTCTTGGTTGCTGCATGCACAGCGGTGCTAGGTGGTCCATACCCTGCAGCGTTGTATGCCCTCACTGTTAGGTGATATAATGTGTTTCCTTCTAATCCTGTCAGGAGGATGGATGACTCGTTTCCCTCTGTTTTGACCTTTTCTGCTGCTTCTTCCTGCTCCATGTCCTTCCAGTATCCAACCTGCCAACAAACGACCAAATGAAGGATTAATATAGGCGCCTAGCAACCTCATGCTTCCAGGTGTTTATCCTTGTTATCCTGTGGAGGGTCTTTTTGCCATTTATGCCATTTTCTGATCATCAGGCTCTTTTAAGCATTAGGGATTTGCAGCTTAATCTCAAGATGTGCAGTGCCCGCTTCTCCAAAACAGCAAGACTTGGACTATCATGGTACGAACTGAAGCCCATTGAATTGCTGTGTACCGAAACGAGATGTTACTACAGGACGGAAGTGCAGAAGATGAGGTTTAGCGGGGAGAGCTCATCACTGAAGGAGAACATTCAAGGAGAGCTCATCATCTGGTAGGTCACCAGAATATCTACCTTCACCCTGGAAAACTGACTGCATCAGTTAAGAAGTGTTATGAGCAGTATTCCCTTTCTGGCCTGGTGCATCTCAGAGCCATGAGATTTCTTAGTGCAATGAATAGGCCATGACAGAACAATAAAGGAAATCTTTCCATCATCAGAAAAGTCTTATCTGAAGAAAAAGAAGTGAGTAGATTCAATTTTAGTTCTTGGATATAAGCAGGGTTCTGGTAAATGAAATTCTGATAGTATGTTTATGCTCTTCCTTTACAGACATAAAATCCCTAAATAATCTTTGATGGTTCTTAATTCTTGTTTCTGTTACCTGCACTAGGTTTATCATAATCTCAAAGAGGTTATAATGCAATGCTTGGAATTTTAACAGTCTCTTTCCTCAGGGACCAAGTATTTGCAGGGCTTAACTGGACAAAAGTAGTACTGTTTCTTTTTAATGTATCTAGGTGAACTCCACAAGCAAGGTAAATCTCACGGGGCCCTATTTTTCCTAACAGGAGATGTTGCTAATGTGCCACTCAAAGACCCATATACAGCTTACTGTTATTCATACTGAGACCTACTTGCGTTTATTGCACCTTTTGACCTTTTATGTGAAGTTGGTTATTTCTTAGTAGGTTATTCATATTATATCTGGATAATTTTTCCGCTGACAAAAAGGTCATACACAATACAGCACTTTTGTGTATGTATCCCAGAAAATGGTGAAGTGAAAAAAAACAGGGACTCACAGGAAAATAAGGCCAATGAGTACAGTGCTGACCTTTTATAATTGCACTAGGAGTGCCATAAAAAAAAAAAAAATTAAAAATATCTGGTTGCAAAAATGTACCTCCTATGTTCACTTAAGTGGTTCCGTTAACTTTGATCAAGGATTTGTGCCAACTCAAAGCCCACTCTTTCCGCTATAAAATGCAAGTAAATGTCTTTTCATGTGTGGATGTGTTTGTGTGTGCATTATCTCATGTTAAAATGCTGTTCTTCAAATCTTAGATTAATCATGGCTCATTTCTCAAATCCAGCTTCAGTCATCACTTGTTGAAATAAGTGTGATTCGCTGAGGTATTTTGCTATCTGAATGCTTGACCAAGCCTATTGATGCATGAGATAACACCTCATCTTTCTTAAAAAAAGAACCCACAACCAATTATTCACGCACTAGTATTGACTCTCCAATGCTTATTATCTCTTGGTCAGTCAGATTCTTTTCATTTTCTTTGTGATGCATCTATCCAAACTTGATACTGCAGTGATAAGAACTGCACAGCATTAAGCACTGTATGAGCATGTAATAAGAGAGAGCACTTGTCCTGGAAGATGTTATCAACCAGGTTGTGTCATCTGCTGAGGAGCCAGTAGGAAAATCATCAGAAAGGAAAAGTGACTTGATCAAGCCTACACATGTGGACAGCAGCAGGTGTGGAAATGCAACTGAAGTTGTGAAATCCTTGTGCTAGACAGGTGGGAGCAAAATTACAAGTAGCTCAACAGGTCTCTGTTTAGTCACAGAACGCACCATATCTCATGTTAATGCAATGTTCAAGATGGTAGATAACCCCCAGCTTTTTCACTGAAACACTATTTTTTTGTAACACAAAGAACTTGTGAATGTCTGATTTTCAAAATAATGATGTTAGGACTACATAGACATAGTAATCTGTTTAGTGTGGAAGAAAGACAGGAGCACGACTTGTCCTGTTTGATATTTTTCATGTGTTGGAATTGTTCTTCACCACTGTTATATAGCATTATCAGTTTGGATACTAAGTGTTTTTTGTGCATGTTAATTCCGCAAAAACAACTGTGACCTGTTCCCTATCAGTTCTGCTGCATCACATGGCAAAGGTGTTCCTGCTTGGCAAAGGGGTATTCTTGAGGGGGTGAATACGTTGTATTAAGAACCAAAAGTATGAAATGCAATTAGGCAGTGTTTCCATGTCAGTTTCCTCTGTACTTCAAAGCCCTTAAAGTGTTTGTCCTCTGATTTTAAAATACTCCTTAAAGTATTACCAGGTGAGTGTGAACTTTGATCTCAAAATTTCCTTTTCTTTCTTGGTAACAAGTGCATCCATTTGTTCATGGGCAAAGGAACTAAAAGAAAAACTGTTTATAAAGGAAAAAGAGAAATCCAATGATCATTGACTGGGGTAGATGGTGCAGGAATTTACGTTGTTTTCTATTGAAATGAAGATGTTTAAAAATGCTGAACATACGTCTAGGAACAGAAGGTTTGTTTATTTGCACTTGTATGTGTTTGTTGGTTCTTTTTAAAATCTTGCTATTTTCTGTAACTTTATACTTCTCCGAAGAGATTTATAACACAAAGCATGTTTTCATTAAGGATAATTTTGAATATTGATGATAGCATGAAGCATAAACCATGAAAGAGTAGCCCACATTTGGAAAATGAAAGAAAAAGGGGGGAAGAAAGCATTTGATCTGTTTAATGTGTTCTTGTTTGTGAGGTTTTACATTATTGCTGGACTTTCTGTTGTCTTTTGTTTAGCTAACGAATAGCAAGGTTTGATATCTTATTCCCAGAAACTCATCTCTTTGAGCTGAAGAGAAAACAAATTCCTGAATAGAGGAGATACAGGAACATGCAAACTGTTTTGAACTGATCATGACCAATGATCAGTTTTAGCAATGGCTAAAAGTAAACCTTCATGTGAAAAATTTATTTCTGTCTAAAATATTTATAACTCTTGTAGTTACAGATTGCTTCCTTGAAGTTTTAGGTTAAAAGGTATCTTAAATAATATTGCTCTTTTTCCCAAGATGGTTTCTAGGGTTTGCATTCTTTGTCATAAATTAATCTGATCTAATTGTATGTCCTTTTACCTAAATTTATTGTCTAGATGTTGACCACAGAAAATCAAATCTACAAAATAGGAATATCAAGAGCCTAGATTAGGTAAAACCAATCAATTGCATTGAAAATGGACCCAAGGAGATATTAGAGTACAGAAAGTGCTGGGGTAGAAAAAGCCATGAGCAGAAAGAACTGCTGCTAGCCCTTAAACAACTCACACTATGATTCAGATTTCATAAAAAGTATTTTAGTTAGCATTATCAGAAAATCTTGAACTGCCACATGGAAACCATGCAAAGATTGGTGCAATGGGATAAGCGAGCACTTAGGTGTTTTTTTGTGTCATTTCAACATACTGGTGTGACTGTGCTTCAAAACCAGACAAGAGGTCCTGCAGAAAGGTCAATTAGCCTCAGTTCCTTCCCTCTCACCAAAACAATTTCTGAATGAAAAGAAGAAACAAAACACTGTTCAGTACTCCTACATTCTGGAGCAGCTTGCATCCTCAACCTCTGTCCTCTGGTGCTCTCTTCCTCTACATGGTCCTGCAAATCCATGGGATGAAAACTGATACTGAACCTCAACCTTGATGGCCATTGTCAAATATCTAGCCATATTTTCTCAGGAGAAATGAGTAAGTATCTAAGTTTCTGATTTTAGGTAATACAACGTCCAGGCAGTTCATGATTCACTGATATTTCTAACAAACAATTCATGATACGGACATTGGACAAGGTATTACTCTCTTAGGGCCCTGATGAGGGATCTGGGATGTGATCCATACTTCAGGGGCATGAGAAGCCCTAGTACTGCTCTGCTATAAACTCCCCCTTCTAGTCTTCAGGACTTTAGAGGTGTCTCACTCTGATTATGAGTAACTTTGTAGGCAAAATTGACTCATATATGAAACCATCGAGTTGCTAATTTTGTGTTTGGAACAGGTCATTAATTCCAAACGTGGAGTCTCCGGTAAATTGGTGTGCAGGCTAGGGAACTACCAATTACTCTTTTTTCCCTGTCTGGCTTTAACAGGCTGTGGCTAACACATTCCTATACTCTTTCCAAATTACTTCACTAAATAAATACAAAAATAAATTCCAGTACCATGTAGACATAATTTTGTGTTCCATTATAAAAAAAGATAAAATACACCCAGGAAACAGCAAAATATTGAGAATTTCTCTTTAAGAAGGCTTAATAGGGTAAAATGTCCAATAATTTCAAATGGCACTTGAAATTTTTTATTTTTTATCTTTTTTTTTTTTTTTTTTTCCCCCACGTTGATATTTTGATTGCATTAGGCAAAGTCCTATCCCTTTGGGGGATTCCAATGAAAAAGACTTGAGCTTTGTGATCTGCACTTAAGTATTATCCTTGTCTTTCTGGAAAAGAAAACAGAAAACAAAAATACCTCTTCTTGCAGCCACTTATTATTTCTGGTTTCCTTCCTTACCAGTAGTGAGTGACAAATAAAACATTGCCTGGTATTGAAATATATTTTATAACCTTCAGGTTAAGGCTTCCAAACAATAAATATGAACAACACACTGTATTTTTGTGCAATTCTGACAAAGTTTTCAAGCTACTTCTAGTTTATCAGACTGTAGCTGGCATATATTTAGTAAGGTTGAGTGGACAGTTGACAGACCTGTACTGAAGTGAGGAATAATATGTGCTTTGGAGGATGCAAATGAAGGCAGCAAACCTTGCATAAAACTCATGTGACTTAACAGTTAACACTGCCCTTCAGGAATGACAATGTGAAATTGGACAAGTTACTTTGCCTTTCATTATTCCTTAGTGCACTTAAGTAAGAGCAAACAGGGCCAGAGTGAAAGTGGGTCACTGTGAACTTGTCCACATATAGTAAATATTCTGTCACTTCTGTTGACTAGAGCCCAAACATTCAACTGTTAAGAAAATATCTGCCCCTTTTATGATGCTGTTGATAAAAGGCCAGATATATGAAGAAGGTTGTCACATTCAGTGTGGTGACCATGGGCAGAATATGAATTGAGACATGAAAATAGAGTGGCTAGTCAGATTATTTTGCATTCAATTTGAACTGATGGCAGCATTTTACTTGCAGTCCACAATGATTCTACATTAGGAAATAATTACTTAAAAAAAATCATCCTTTTATAAAGTTATTGGATTTTTGTACATTTTCTGTTTGATGTTTGTGGATTAAGGTACTGCAGGCTTTGTTTTGCACTGTGCCATACATATGCTGAACTTTCAGAATCAGTTCTGAAATTAAGAGTGTTCACAGAAGCTTAAGAAAGTGAATCATATCAACAGCATAAAGCTGTTCCATACTTTCAAGGTTTTTTTTGCAAGGGGATTTTAGCCCTTCTTGCTACACAGACTTCTTTCCTTTTTGCACTGAGTTGAATCTTTAAAATGAAACTGTCAATATGGTAGCAAAATTGGGCTCGTAGTGTGGACTTAGTGTTGCTAAGTGAATACTGTAATGCACTGACTCAGTATTCTGATCCTATAAGTCATTATCTCTTTTTTTATTAAATTCTTCCCAAAAATGGAACTGAGAAGATTTAGCAATGCTATCCTCAGATTGTATTCAGTCTTGATGAATTATGCAGGAGAACAACATTTACTTTTCTGTTTATTGAGTAAATGCTGCGGTGATTATAATTATTCATGGGAATGAAGACAAAAAAAGAGCTAACTACTCCCTGAGAGATTTGTCAGTCCGAAAATGGGCAGAGAAACTTTAGTTAAATGAACAAAGAAGGAAAAGATATGGTGGGGCACAGGTGGGATGGGGAAAAAAAGGACCTGCCTCCCCAGATAAAAGTAGTACCTTAAAAGGCACTACTACTTAGAAGGCTCCTTTAATTCCTTTGTGGGAGGAGGTAGAAGGGAGCACTGAAGTATTTTAAAATTTCCTTTTTTTGCTACGTGAACTGTAGGTCCTTGGCTTAAAATATTTACTCTGTAATCTTCATGCTAGAATCACAAAAATGGTTTACAGTACAGTGAAGAGCCAAAGTATTAATAAGGTTCATTGTAAATAACTTTGCTGTATCAATAAACATTTTCAAATTCACACCTGAGAAATCCATGAGAGACAGGTAAGTGTTACTGTTTGTGTCAGAATATGCTAAACTACAAAGGTCTGAACACTTTCCAAGTGAACCAGCTCTGATACAAAGAGAGCCCACCTTTAATAGCCATCTACTGATAGGACACATCTGTGGATCTAAGGGAAGTGTTACATGAGAAGCAGATAAATGCAAAATACATTCAGGTTATGAAAGAAAAAGTTTCAAGGGAAATCTGAGAAAGCAAATCTATTTTTATTTTAAAATACATAAAGCAAAGTTAATAGAACATTTTGAGAATCAATGTTGTTTTTAGAATGAGGACAAGACTAAAATTAGTATGTATCATTTAAAAGATGTTAAGGTATCTGAGAAAATGTAACAAAACAACCACCTTTCTAAAGGGAAAAAAGACAGGATGCATCAAGTAAGTTATTTCAGACAATAAAAGACAGGCCTTAAGATAGAAGTCAGGTTAGTATCAAGTGGAACACTTCAACATGGAGTGGGATAGCACTTACAAGGTGAATATAATCTCTATCAGATGCAGTTTTGTTCTCTTTGTGGGCAGCAGGTTTAAAGGTAAAATGGTCAGATTTCATTGTGTGAAACAAGCTATTGCAAAGAGGTAAAAACATGTTTAACATAATGAAGGACTGGGAGTGAAGAACAGTGAAAGAGAACGGACACAGGGTTCGCAGAGTTCAGCATGGAGACGCAGATGGAACAGAGACCTGAGTAATGGAAGACCTGAGGGGACATGGCAAAGTCACAGCCTGTTCAGATTGTGCTGGAGAGTAATATGGACGTTGCTATCCAGTATATCAGGAGGCTACAGCAAAAAGGTAAAAAATTGTTAAATGGTTGTGTCTAAGCTAGAGGACAAATGTGCTGCCCTGGTCACATATGCCCACCCTGAGGCTGAGCTGGAGAATGTGTTGGCTCTGGTGCTGCCCAGACACCTACATGTCCTTCCTAAGGCCATTAGTGATGGTCACCGGTCCCTGGGTTTGTCCAGAAATGCTTCCACTGAGACACTCTGTGCTTAGTAGGTCACAAGATGTCTTTAGACACCTCCATGATTTGTCTGCCTCAGACATACCTGTTTACCCCCTTTTCAGTGTAAATGTAGAATATCAGGAATGAGTCAGTGCTCCTAAAGGTCTATAGCTGGTCAAATAACCTGCATCACAAAATCAGTAAATTAGGCTTAGCTGGACCATTTCATCAGCATAGCCTGATCCATAAGGTCAGGATGCTTTGTGGCAGCCCCAAAGGATAGGTAGGTTTACTACTAGATCTGATGTATTCCTGGAGGTTTGGGTTGTATCTCCAAAAGTAGAAGAAGGTCTGTTGCCAGGTCTCATTCTCTTTCCCAAGTCAAGAAGGGTGGTCTCTAAGCAGAATTTTATTTATGGACTGTGCAACTGCTACTTCTCGTCCTGACATCCCATGATTATGGTCTGCCCAGCAGATGTCCCTCGGCCACTGTGGATGAGAGCACATGGATGCAGAGGCTCTCTTCCTTCCCTGTGTTGATTGCTGTCAGTAAATAACAAGTTTGAACCGGTTGCTTAGAGCTGGAAACAGTCAATACCTAATTTTCCCCAGCCTGTGAACGGCACATGCTGGGTCACTTGCAGTTCTTTCAGCTCCTTTTGAAGTGACAAAGAGATGTTATAAGAACTGGTGTTGAACAGTTTCCAAGCACAATAAATAAAAGATGTTCCAGTGCTACAGCTGTGACTGTTGTTCTGCAGCTAGCTGTACGTATGCTAAATCGAGCATAATTTCTATTGAAGTTTCACTGCTGCACAGGTTAACAGAATGCAATGCTAGCAAAAGCAACAAGACTTCTCATTATGATATTCTGTGTTCATACCTCAAATCCCTGTGGTCTTCCTAGACTTTCTTTATTATGTTTCCACGCAACAAGAATCTCTGATACAGACAAACTCGTAGCTTTGACATCGATGGGAGCAGCAGTGGGTTCTGTATTAAGAAAAATTGAAACAATAAACCTCCACTGTAACAGCTTGTATTTATCAAAAACACTCCATCTGAAACTGTCACTTACTTCCTTTATTCTACCTTAATACTCACAAGAAGGTATGACACTTAGGGGGAACATGAAAAACTGAACAAGATGAAGAGTTTATTATCGTTGTATTTCTTTATTTGTGTCATGCTACATCAATATCTCATCACTGATGATAGGTGCAACAAACTGTGAAAGAATGTTTTGTAGGTGATTTTTTAAAAAAAACTTTAATATTTTATATGTGTCTCCTGCCTCCACACACCCTTTTCAGCAGTAAATGGATCATTCATTCTATCTGTGTCTTTTTAGGTGCCATTCTGTCAGCTCAAGATGAGCAATACCTTGCTGGGATGCTCATACCCTCTCTGGGCTGATACTAAGAACTGATATCCAGTGCTGTAGTGAAATGCTATGTAAAGTAATTTTTTTAGGACTATGCTATTATGTCCTTGAAGTCACAGGCACCAGTGTATGGTATGTGCCACCTTCTCTCTGCTCTGAGGCATTTACTGTTTTAGGCCTGGGATGCATATTTTTATAAAGGCACCAGGACCTACAATTTGTTGCCCTGATTACCTGTGCTGTTACCATTGGCCCTATGTCCATGTTTCCATCTATTCATAGGATGCTCTGTAGTCTTGACCTCCTGACTATCCAGAGCAGAGGACCCTTCCTGCTCTCCAGTCAGGGTGGGTGTCCTTTGGTGCTGCTGGAGTATGGCCAGGGTGGTCACTGGAAGCAAAGGGATGTAGGATGCTTTATATACCACAGCTGCCCAACACTGTTGTCACAGGCACGTTTGCCATTGCATTTCCACATCACTGAACACTTTATAGAGGTGTAACTTCTTTCAGTGGCTGGGAAGTTGGGTAAAAGTCCCTAAAGACTTGCCATGACAGGATGTTGGGCATATTACTCATTAGTACACTAGGAATGATGAGTGTCCAAAAATTGTCATATATGAAACTGAGGCATGAGTTAAGGAAGTTCCTTGGATCTTTTACTTTATTACCTAGATATTGAAAGTTTGCTTAAGGCAAGTTGTGGAGACAAGGCTCTAACACAAACTGAAGCACACAGTAGTGGCATTTGTCCACCTTTCTGGTGTAGTTCACTTGCTCAGCAAAAATGTGAATTCACATTCCCCTGCAGTCACTGAGCCTGTGATTTCTTCCTTGGCCTAATGTTCCTCATTACATTTCTAATGCGTTGCTCTGCACCTGAAGGGCAGGCAGAGGTCTTGGCTTTTATGTTATAGGGAGACACATCAAAGAGCTTTCTGAAAAATGCCTTTTTGAAGCTCATTTAAAAGGGTTACAGAAAAGGAGTTTCCTTACAGAACAGCCTAATTTAAAATTAATTTTTTTCCTCAGTGATCAAACTGCCCAATATGTATGATACCTAATATCAGTTGACTCATTAGCTATCCTCCTTTTTACGATCACATTTCAGGCATTGTTGTGGCATTGCTGTCTTACACTTTTTCTCTGACATGGCATGGAAAAATTTTCCATCCTTTTTGATGTCAGTTTTTTAATGTCTGCAGCTCTTTTTTGATCTCCTTTTTATTTACTTCTAAAGAAAAGAAGCAATTCTGATGTGATAGAAAATGGTGTTTGTGAACAATGAATATTGCTAATAAGTATAAAATATGTATGGAACTTCTCGGGTAACAAAGAATAAAAAAAAATAAGTATCTCCAGAAATAAGTGAAATGATCTTTACAATTCAATACAGAAAGAACTATGCTATGAAGAAATATATTGCTCATAATATGGTTTTCTGTTCAACAGTTGTATCCTGCTTTCTATTTTATGTACTACAAAGATTTGTGTGGCAAAAGCTATTTTCTAGTTTTTGTATTATTGAAGCAGTTACCTTGTTGTCAGAAAAGATTGCAGTGGGATAAATAATTTGAGATGTCCACAAAATGTTGGTTGACAGCATTTGCATTTTCTATAAATATGGGTGTAATTTCCATTTTGTAGCATTCTCCAGGAATGGTTTGTATATTGCTTGGAATGAAAAGACAGAATATTTTCTGGTATTTTTAAAAACTGTTTTCAACAAAACTAGCGGAAATAGTTTGGATTTTTTTATGTGAAGAAAATGTATTTCTTACATATTTGGAAATAATTCACTGTTATTTCACTGATATTAGACATTGAGAATAGAAGTGCTCAGTAAAAGAACAGAAATTATATATTTGGGAATAAGATATCACTGTCTAAAAATTTTTGGAGACTAAGTAGCATTTTTATTGATTCAGATGAGGGCCATATAATTTCTGGTGATATAATACAGTCTGTGATTCACTCCAATGTCATGCTTTATTCTCTGTGTCTAAAACTAATGATAAGTTTGACAGGTTCATTAGCTTTTTCTATTATGGTCACTGATGCTATAATCATATTAGTTTTTTCAAATCTTGTCATTATGCTAAACCTATAGGCATCTGCCTAAGGTCATACTTCTTGAAAAAAGGGCCAATGTCTTTAATAGTCCCTTTAATATTCCCTCTTGAAATTAAAGATGCAGCACGACAAAACTCATAAGGCTGTGTGCAAGGTCCATGAAACATTGTCTTTCCATGTGCTGCAATCATGCTTTAAGGGAACATGAATAGTATGTAGGTCTTTGAGATAGCTGTAATTCAGCTGGACATGGATTTGCACTTATCTAATTGCACATTGAACTGATGTTCAGAGAGGGAATCCTGAATTTTGATACTGGAAAGTAAAGTAAAAAGAATTAGTTACTAGCCCTCCCTGTGTTTTCCCTACCTATGATCTGAAAAACTGATCTGTTTTTCTGAAATTTTCATCTTTTAAGATTTCCATATGATGCAATCTAAAAAACAAGTCCAAGAGTCTACTCAAATTTATGTTGTTTTAACTCTTCTGTGGAACAGATCCTCAGTCAGGACTCCTCAGCCAATCACTTAATATCTGTTCTCGTTTTGATTCCAAAAAGGATTTTTACAAAGCACTTTAGTCCAAAATCTAAGCTCTTACTTGAAGCTAGGAACTTCAGTCTTGGTAATTGCATTATGACTGCAGGCAGTTCTACTTAGCTGAGATTTTAGGATTTCAGCCAGGACTCATGTCTGTGATAATGACTCCCTGTGGAAAAATCCACAACGGATCTATGAGAAGGAAAATAAGGAAAAGTCATCCCTGGTGTTTCAAGTTGTAGGTAAAGAAGGTGGTAGCATTTGCTCCCTTGCTAGAAATAGTCACAGGGACTATCTATCAAATCTTTCTACTGGGGAACATCCAGTAAACTTTTTACACTCCTGAGAAAAGACAAGAGACATTATGCTGATCTACACCTCTCAGCATGTTTGATGCATGTCCCCAGTTTGGGGGCTCCACCAGATCTGCTGTGACATGGCTGCCTGCAGGATATAAAACTATCTCTAGATTCTTGTGCTAGAAAGGGAAAAGAAATCTGTTTTCCAAAGGACCAGAAATGAAATGACTGTTTACTGAACAGGCCCTTGGACTTCCCACTTTCCCTCAAGTCTTTCTATTTCCTCCTTCTCTCTGACCAGTATCTTTGCAGTGATCTTTAAAACAGAGAAAAATTAGAAGGGTGTCAAAATGAGCTAGTTATGAATACCTCTGCCCTGAACATTTTCTGTTTAGGGCTGAAATGCTCTTATTTGTCAGGTAGAACTTCAAAAGCCTGCTCCTGCATTGATGCTCTCCTGCATACTTGCTCACAGAACACAGTCTGCTGCAGCTCTCCTTTCTCCATGGCAAAAACCAGAGTTATTATGCAGCAAAGTGCCCACTGGGAATAAGGAGCTGCCTTATTCCATTAGGACTTTATGGAAGGAGTGTCACCATCTTCATGAATACAAGTGGTTTGTTTCCATCAAGTGACTTGGTAGACAGAGTTACCTTCAGCATGTGAGGAGGGAATGTGATCATTATATTGATTGTACATCTGCCTTCCCATGGAGCCTAGTGACATTGATCAGAAAAGTGCTTAATAAATTCTTACATATCAGGATTGTGACTTCATTGTTTCAAAAAATGACTGGAGACAGCTCCAGATGAAATTTTACAGGATCTCTCCAGATGGATCATCTGGCAGAAACAGGAAATAGTGCTCTGTAGTTTAGATCTAATCTGTCAATTTATTAGTTTTCAGGTTCTCCTAAACCCCAAGTAGCTCAGCTTTAGCTATGAAATTAATCACAGTACTTTACTTCATGAATTTAAGATTCTAATTATAGATATGAAGGCTGTATTTAGAAGTATGTAGCTGCATATTCTTCCCTCTAAATGAAGAGAGTCTAAATTTGTTTAAATAAGGGCTACCAGCAAAATGCAAAATGAGATGGGCCTAACCAGGACAATCCTTCACTTTGCAGTGTCTTGTTTAATATAACAACATCCACTAGCTGGCCTGATGCAAAACTTCTAAAAGTCATGAAGAAACAAAATTGCAAAGGCAATTGCAAAGGCTGCCTTTCAGGCAGCTGAGAGCTTTGGATCCCCATTGGCTCAATGAAATACCACACAAAGCAAGAACAGAAGCTCTGTGCAGCATCATTGTGTCTTGTATGTATTGCAGAACCACATCTGGGGGCCTTCAGAAAGTTTTAAACAGTGAGTATGAGTCTTTAGGCTTTAACTTGTACCACTCAGGGTTCTCTGTTTCGTATACAGTTTTTAGTAATATTCGCTACTCTGTTTATCACAATTATAGATCTGTCAATTGCTGTGAAGATAATTCCACCAGGCACCTGAAGGAGGAATTAGATACTGAAATGGACAGAACTGATCTTTATCACCCATTGTGGCAATCATTAACAAAAAAACTCTTTATAAACAACCTAACTCGCCTTGAAACCAGCTGGGTTCCTTCTTTCTCCCAGAAACTTATTTCTATATCCTTGTATATTCTCATCTATTTCTGTACTCTACAGTATTCTAATTCATATTTATTCTTGTGCTCTTAGGCTGTGTCTCTACTTGTAAATTAAGTGGGGACAGGGAGACAAGGTACTAGCCTGAGCCTGAACATGCAACTGTCCATAGCATTACATTGTTAACATTTTCCACGATGAAGTATTGACTCAGGGCAATTAGTGCTGCCTCCAAAATGTGGTAAGTTTATCAGAATGATGTCCTGGTGCAGTTTAAAACATTTGAGTCTTTCTTGTGTGTAGGTTTTACCTATTAGGTTCCCATTTTATAATAGACTGGCTTGTTACTCCTCCTTATGTAGTTGACCTGGCAGTTGTATCCATTCCATTTCCTCTAGTCTTCAAGTTCACATTTTTTTCTATAGATTGGTCAGATCCTTCCCTGTATTTCATAACCAGCTCTTCTATTAGCATTAGGAATATTAAATGAATATGATCTAAGACTGATCCTTAAGAAATTCTGTCAGTAGCCTTTCACAAGACAGGAGAAATTTTTTTCTGCCCTTACGTATAAATATTTTAATTTTTTTCTTGAATGTTTAGCTAGAATTTATTGTCATCAACTGTTCATTTTCTTCATTGTTTTGGGATGGAAAAGGTCTTGTCTCAGCTTCTTGATCCTGGGCACTAGCTCTCACCATCCATGACAGCCATGAATAGAAAACAGATAAAATTTCATGTATGGTACATTTGAAAAAGTAATGAAAAATCAGTAATGTTTAATTTGGAAAAGGTTGAATTTCTGATAAATTCAATACTGAAAGTTTTCACTACAGATGTAAAAGTTCTCACTTTCACAATCTTCTTAGCTGTCATGTCTATATCATCTTATTTCTCCAAAATAAATCGTAAAGTATTTTATTACTGTTGTCCATTCCTTGATCATCTTTAATATAAATGCCTTATTTTCTTCACTTCTTTTTCTGCTTTATATACTTTCCTAACTTAAAAAACCCCAAAAAACTCAAAAAAACCAAACACAAAAAACCCTTTTTTTTTTCTACACTTCCATGATTTTTATACTTTTCATTATCTGGATTGTATTACATATGCCTTTTGCTTATTCTGAACATCTTAAGTGAGTACATGTCTAGATCCTCAGATGTAACATCCTGTCTTAAAAGAGCACCATTTTTTTTTCAATATAAACGTCAAATAGGTTTTACAACTTTGGCCCAGAGACATTACAAAACACTTTCATTTCTTAGTCTCATATATTAATTCCAGTTTATAAAATGCTTTTCTGGTCTTTAGTGGTGACGTGTACAACTGTTATTTGTTATGATCAGCTTTTCTATGGTGCCTTAATTATTCATCAGAACAAAACTATTGTACCATTATTACTTCTTACTTAGTCAGTACTGGATAAAGAAACTGCTAATTAGCACAGCTGAAACACAAGATCATTAGTCCTTACTAATTAGTTTTTACTATCCAAACCACTCTCAGCAGCTAAATTCTTTCATAAGTAACAGCATTCTGTACTATTTGTCAAAAATTAGAAAGGTCTTAGAATCCAGATTGATCAGGGTAATCAGCAACTGACCTCTGGTTTGACTCCCAGCTTCAATTGCCCTTTTTCAAAATAACTTGGAACCCAAGGTTATTCTGTTTTAACTAAACATTGGTTTTGTATTTCCTGATATGCTATCACATTTTCAGCATGTTATGACATCCAACTTTTTACTTTTCTGTAGTCTTTCCTGTGTAGCTCATACCTTGTATACCCATGCTTGTTAAAGAAAGCCAACCTGGACATCAGTTTTACCAGTACAGCCTTTTCCATCCTCTTCCATTATACCTTTGCACTCTTATTTCCTACTCTATTGCTATATTTATTTGCCTTATTTTCATTTTCCAGTGAATCAAAACCACACATAGAAATTGTATATGATTTCTCTGATACTGAAAGTTTGTTTGAGTAGTCTTGGGCTTCTTAGTCCCTCAGTATTTAAATGGAATGTAGTCATCAATAAAAAAGAATACATAAATGTTGAAACTAAAGATGCTCACATTGCTTTTGTTTATTGCTTCATTTGCATTTTCTTGTGCCTTTACAATTTTTATTCTCTGCAGATCATCATAATGTGTCTGCACTGAATTTCATTGCTGTTTCAGTATATTCTATTATGAATATGTTATTTTTCTGGCAGGAAGTATGGTCAGATTTCTCCCTGTTCTGTTCATGATCCTCTTCAGCCTCAGGCCTGCACATCTCAACCTTTCTCCTTGCAGGTAGCTTATTTTGCTGTGCTCTCCATGTACTCTGATGTCGCTTATTAAAGTTTTGCTTTATGAAAGGTTCAGGCTTGTCTTTTCTGGTGCTGGAACATATCTGCTGTGTTCTTCTGTTCTGCCTTCTTATTGAAGGTAATTTTGCATCTTTTTTTCTATCCTGCATCTTCTGTGCATCATCCTCATTCCACCTCCAGAACTGCTTCCTGGCTCTCAGCATCTCTTTCACAACAGTACATCCGACCTTTATCTTTCTTCTTTTCTCTTTGATTGCTTGCTTTCTTCCTTTCCTAAGCTCTTCAGGAAAGAATACTCCTTCAAACTTTCTTACTGCATTAAGCCATCTTTACCAGAGAGTCACACACACATTTGCTTTCTTTCTTCGTGGGTCATATATCTAGTTTTGGAACCTTTTTATCTGATTCTCCATTCTATTCTTCCATTACATTCATCTGCACCTTTAGCTCATGGACAGTCTTCTTCATGAACTGTATACTGGTGATGTTTTCTATGAAGTCAAAAGATGGATGAAGGAGAAGAAAAGTCTTAAAACATCTACAACCATTCAGGCTTTCTCCCCTCTTCAGCTTTGTGCTACTGTGGGGAGGAAGAGGTTGAAAACTGAAGATTGGTGAGGAGAGAGTTATCTTTAGCTGTTTCTGCTTAAGGTGACTCTGCAGCTGGGAAATGTTAAAGATATTTTAAGTGTGGGAAATTTCACACATTGTGTTATCTTTGAGTTGTTTTCTGTCTGTTGAAAGAAATGGAATTCTCTCAAAGAAGATAACAGAATGTTGTTAAAGACTTAGAAGCATTCTTTCCCATAGACAGGGGGCAGGGGAGATAATAGAGCTCAGAACTGTGAAAATACAACCTGAGATAGATTGTGCATGTGTCAGGCCTCTGATAGGTAAGACAAAGCACATGGACAGTCAGAGATCAAGTGCACCCTCAGCAAGTTTGCAGATGACACCAAGCTGAGTGGTGCAGCTGACACACCTGAAGGATGGGGCGCCACCCAGAAGGACTGGAAAAGCTGAAGAAGAGGGCCCATGGGAACCTCATGAGGATTAACAAGCTCAAGTGCAAGGTTCTGTACCTGGGATGGAGCAGTCTCTAGCACAAATACAGAATGGAAGAAGAACTAATTGAGAGCAGCATGAGGAAAAGGACTTGGGAGTTCTCCTGGATGAAAGCTGGACATGAGCCAGCAATGTGCACTTGCAGCCCAGAAAACCAACCACATTGTGGGCTGCATCGAAGCAGCACTGGAGCACCTGGAGTGCAGAATCCAGCTCTTGGGTCCTCAGCACAAGAAAGGTGTGGACCCATTGAAGCAGGTCCAGAGGAGGGTAAAGAAATTCATCACTGGCTGAAGCACCTCTGAAGACAGGCTGAGAGAGTAGGGTTGTTCAGCCTGGAGAAGGGAAGGCTCTGTGGAGACTGTCTTACAGTCTTCCAGTACTTACAGGAAACCTATAAAAGAGTGAGAGTGACTTTGCATGGACCGATAGTGACAGGACAAGGGTATGAACTCTTTTGAACTAAAAGAGAAGCGATTTAGCTGAGTTATTAGAAAGAAATTAATTACTGTAAGGGTAGTGAGACACTTGAACAGGTTGCCCAGAGAAGTTGTGAATGCCTCATGCCTGTAAGTGTTCAAGGAACCTGGTCTAGTGGAATGTTCTCTGCCCGTGGCAGGGTATGTTGAAACTTGAGGTTCTTTACAGTCCCTTCCAACCCAAACCATTTTGTGATTCTATTATATGATCTGACTTAGTAGAGATAAAAAGATTAGCAACTTTATTTACTCCTGAGAAAGTCCTCAGTGTTTCAGTCAAGTTTTCTGCGTTCCTTTATTTAGAAGGTAATGCTTTAAGCTTTCTGCCTCATTCAGAATCACTTCATGCAATCAGAGGGCAGTCTGTTGTGTTCACTGAGGGGAACACCTTATTCTACAAGACCTGCTTGCTTAAGAACAAATCAGTCACCACAAATGGGTTCTGAATGTGAATCAGAAAGCATGCAGTGCATTGAGCATGTGATGAAAAGCAAGTAAGCTAAGAGTTTGCTGGGTCAGCCCAGGACCATTATATATATTGTCCTGTCAATCATTATTTAATATTTATTCTTCTATAGCAATCCTTGAAAAATTGTGCCTTCAGTTGTTTAGCTCCTTAAGCATGACAGTCCATACCTCTTTCAAAAGCAGTTCCCCATATTCATAGCAAACTGCAATGTTTATTGTCCTCAATCTCCATATACCCCAGAATTTATCTGTAATAAACTGTTTCATTACTCCTTTGAATTTTCAGTATATCACCTAGAGTTATTCTGGAGAAAAGCTTTATATAAATTAGTTTTGCACTGTATTGTCACAGCATCCTATATTTTTCTTGAAATATAAGTCCTATAAAATATTTAGGTCTATGGAAGAAAAGTCTAATGTACAGGCAGTTACAGAGACTGAATTAGCAAAGCTATAATGGATAGGTGCTTTCAAGTAATTGAATTATAATCAGAAAAGTTGGTTTTTAGAACAAGTTAATTTTAATAATTGTATTAAAATAATTTTTATAGTTCATATTTTAAAAGAACTGATAGAAAAAAATTATATGTTACTTATTATTCTGTTTCCAATATTGTTTAAACAGGCAAAGGAGGAATTACTACAATTTATGACTCAGATTTTGTTAAAATAGCTTTTGCTGCTAAAAGAAAAGAAAAAAAAGAAAAAAAAAATCAACATTTTTTTATCCCTTCCTTTGCAAAAATATTTTTGCAATGATCTTTCTGACTAGAATATGAAATTATTAAAAAGTAAAAATGTCATCATTGGTCGTACAGTATCAATTTCCATTGAGGAACAGGGAAGTCAACTGTACAATTTCCAAGTTGTAGCACTCAATTTTTATATTTTAGAATGCAATTGTTTTTATAAAAATATGAATACTTGGTAATGCTGATTCAAAAAGTGTAACAAAACCAAATTACTGGAACTGCTTTTAGCAAAAGCATCATCTCCAACCTCTGTAATTACTATGAATGAATAATAGCAGACAGCGTCTGCTACATCACGGCTCCAAAATTACACATTTACTGTGGGTAAATAAGGAATAACATTTAATGTTCTTCAGTTTCACATGAAATACTATTATCTTCACACTATTTTTTTTTTTTGTAGAGAGTGTATGAAACTCCTCCTATATATATTAATACTCTTATTCTCTTAATAGGAGACAGTGAGATAATTTAAGACAGCGTAGTAAAGAAAAAACTGAGCTGCTCAAAATATTCTTGTGGATAACACTTACTTGCCTTTTGTGTGCATGGAAATTTCTATACACTGCCTCCTCTAAAAACAGAACCACTTCTTTTACTAGTACAAAGTAGTGTTTGTGGGTTATTTCCCCAGTTTGTGGGTTATTTCCCCAACCCCCAAAAGAAATACTGTTGAGAATGTATAGCAATTATTAATGGAAATTTTCAAAATGTATTTTTCATTTGTTCTTCTGAGCTATTACTATATACCTTGAATGAACCTTCATGAAAAGATATTTTTTCATTTTGGTTTGGTTTGGTTTGGTTTTGTTTTGGTTTTTTTTTAGTTTATTTTTGTTTTTAATTGGGACTGATGCACTTGAAATCTATTCCTGAACTTTGTAATTTGCTTTCTAGGTAAGTTTGGAAAGTTAGCTCACCTCCTCTGTAAAACATGTTTAGTGTTAATTAGCATTTCTGCAAAGAAATTTGTAATTTGAGATTGAAAAAGCATACTGTAGGAGGACACACTATATAAAAATAGGTTAATGTTGTTCACAATATGCAATTTAGCTTTCAGTTGAACTGACCTCCTTCAGCTGAGCAGATGACAACAATAGGGCTGAATGGACCATCTCCTTTGTTGTTGTAAACACCAACTTTCACCTCAAAAGGTGTCAGAGGTGGCACACTTTCATCTCTGTAGATGAACTTTGAGGCATCTGAAGATGTCACCATTTTTTCCTTCCAGCCACGTGTTCCATTGGGCCTGAAGGCTACAATATATCCAAATCCCTCTCCACTCTGAAACTCTTCTGACACTGGCTGAAAAATTAAGTACAGATAATGATCAGACATGGTTTTACTAATTTATAAAGCAGTCACAGTTGCATTATAAGATTTTACATACCACACCTGATAAGTAAATTGTCCTCATAAGGGCAATTGCTTCCAAAGAACTTTGCAATTGAGTTTTCTTACCTAATCACCATAATTAGGTCACTGTCCTAGGACTGAATGGGTGCTAGGGCTCAGAAAATTGTTTTCTTTTATATCTTCCACTTTGTGGTTAATATTTTAACCAATTGTCTATTGGTGGAATAGTCCCTACCAGTGACCTTGATAAAAATATAAAACAACATATTGTGAATAACACGATGTGTGTGACTCCCAGTACAGTGGGACTTTCTTGGTTTGTAGGTGCCAGCCTATATCCAAATCGGGTGTTAAATCTTAGGGATTTAAGTCCAGGATTCAACTTAAGATTTAAGATATAAAATATTAAATCTAGATTTTTTAACTCTCAACTTTTTAATTTCTTTTGTTAAAAAAAAAAAAAAAAAAGAAAATCAACCTCATTTGCTTTCCTCTTCTCAGACCTGTGCAATTAGCACCTTAAATTGGGACACATCTACCATAAAGAGGCAGTTAGAAAAGGGATTTATCTTTTTTAGAATCTGAGCTCTGCAAAAGTGAAAATACGCATGTCCAACTCAATGAATGGAACTTTTCATGCTGATTAGTAAATTAGCAGTAGCTTACATTTATTATGAAGTCAAGTAACTAGTTTAGGGATTAAGGTAGGTTTAACAGCTGTCAGCATACTAGACCTATGGGAAATGTCCAAAAATGGGTGTCTAAACTCCCTTTCTTGAAGTGCCCATCATAGATACGTAGCAAATGCACTTGTGAATCAGAGCAGGGGCACAGGGGACACCGAGTCCTCCCCTGTTCCCGTTGCAAGTTAATGTCTCAACATCAGGCACAATTTTCTGCTCATCCTTCTGAATCTGTGTGCTGCCCAACCAAGGGAAAAAAATATCATGACGTCAAGGGCAGAGGATGCAAAAATAAGACAGACTTCGTAATCTAATCTCACCCAAGGTTCTGTGGTTTCTTTCAGCAGAAAACTTTGGCCCTTGACAGAGAGGGAGATGTGACACACTCCAGTAAGTCCCCCACCCCAGTCACCTGGGAAACACTTAACATGAATATTACATACTAATATATCCAGAAAAATCATATCAATCCAAAAGTAGATCAGGAAGAAAAGTCTTAAGAAATAGCACAACTTTTGAAGTGCTGTCATAATATTCTCTACTCAAACCACATGAAAATGCACAGTGCTTTGAGATTGTAGAACACATGTAAGAACAGTATTTTGCATTCATATGTTGTCAAGATTTGCTGTAAGGAAACCCCAGTACAGTACTCTTTACTTTGTCCTCAAAGAAGTTTACATGAAAAAAATCCTTTAATCAGAAAAGTCCCTTACCTCCCATGCAATTACTAATTCATGCCGCCTTCCACTTCTGCCACTTACGTTAGCTGGAGGTGTCTTTGGAACTGTGACCAAAAAGGAAAAACAAAACAGAATGTCCAAGTTATTGAAGTTTTCCCCATAGTAATAAGTTGTTGCAGAAGACATGAGGCTGTTAAATCAGAACAGAAATAAAAACATAGCACTTTATTATAAAGAAAATTTACTCAAGTTTCATTTCAGAGAATGACAGAAGCTGAAAATAAAAAGAATATTGGAATGAAAAATGCTTAAGCACTATGCCTTTATCAGATTAGTCAAAATTTCAATGTACAGATCATCTATGAGAAAAAAGAGAAATTATCTTGTTAATATTTCTAATATTTTTTAATAGAAAACATGAAAACCAGGCTTTTCAGACTTCAGGTAAAATCTTAGGATGCATATAATAATGTCTCTATTATTTCCCAGGTAATTAGTGATATAGAATGTTTCAGTTCCTGCTAATCTATTTTTCTATGCCCTACCAGAGAGGAAATTTTCAGAAATTTTAAAAAATCAACACCATAAACACCCCTCATAATTTCTTCAAAGTGCTGGAAGCAGTTCCTCAAAAATTAAGATCATCGTTATGGCTTCAAAGCATATGAGCAGCTGATGCATTTCTTTAAAAGAAATCATCATCAGTGTGAATGTTATTATCATATTTTATAAATCCAGAAATCTTAATTGTTTCATTGGAATTCTATAATTTCTTTTATTTTACTTTGTGCCTCTAATGAAGCTCCCCAAATGATTAATATCTTGAATTTATTTACTGTGAACAGGTAATGTTTGCATTTTTTATTTGACTAAATACATCCTAAGATATAAACTTATTCTTTTCTTCCGTACAGCAGTGGATAGGTCATTGGTAGAAATGTACTGTAAGACATTAACTGTTTAAGCCTTATTGCATGTTGTTTAGCTTATTTCTTGATTGGGACAGTAGCACCATGCCTTTAAATTGTGTAAAGAAAAACACATTTAAATAAATGTATACAGTCCCCTCTGTTTTGTGGTAGTTCATAGTTTATATTCAATGAAAGTGCAGTTTTATTAGATTTTGTAAGTTCACATAAAACTTCAGAGTTCTTCATGTAGTCACTTTTTTAACTTCCCTTTAAAGAACATAAGTCTTATTCTGTTTTTCCTTATAAATGATCCAAACTTCAAAGCCTATTAATTACTTCTGATTTATACCATTGGAAATGAGGTAAGAGCCCTTTTATCTATGGTTCTTTACAGACTGATTGGGGAGATTTCTAATGTGTTTCTCTCCAATAAAGCTGTGTTCATCTGGCACGCATGGTGCCTTTGAATTCCTTCCTTCCTTCCTTCCTTCCTTCCTTCCTTCCTTCCTTCCTTCCTTCCTTCC